>MU279939.1:0-20898 GCA_022385655.1 Xylaria intraflava | reverse complement strand
CTACGTACGAGACCTCCCTCTTAT
Source organism: Xylaria intraflava (assembly GCA_022385655.1). Lineage (NCBI taxonomy): Eukaryota > Fungi > Ascomycota > Sordariomycetes > Xylariales > Xylariaceae > Xylaria > Xylaria intraflava. Next base: position 20,874 of record MU279939.1, on the reverse strand, counting down.
ATCCGAATATCGTACGTGGCCTCTTAGTCATGACTCATGACTAAGTCGTACGATTACCAATACACCAACAGTAGGCGTGTATCGGCATGTGTAGCCCGGGTCATGACTCGGGCTCGTGAACTAAGGTACGTGTGCCTGCTATAATTAGGTAGTCGCAGACTCACAACAACCGGTGATGAGGCTCCGGGCGGTGAAAGGGGTATAGTTCTCGCTATAGGCTCGGTGGTAGGTAGTATGCAGTAGACTTATGCTCTCCTTTGGAAACATCTCTGACCGTTTTCTTGGTTACTAGGTATATCTACCTAGATAGCAGAGAGATACCTACCTAGTGCAACTATCCAACACCGGAGAGGCATGGCTGGCAACGCTATTCCTCCTCTAGGCTCTAGATCGTTTTTCGAAACCAAGGTCCGGCGGCGTTGTAGGGCTTAAACTGATTCCACACAGTGGGATGTATATCTTGCCCTGACGGTCCACTCATCTCATACTACATTACGGACTATTACGGGTTGTCCTTGAAGAGGTTCAATTGAATACATAGGTACAATGTAGGTCGTTACCTTGTGTCACGGATAGTATGTATACCTGTTATAACCGTACGGCCAGTAACAGCGTGCTTTGTTTTTGCCGTCAGACCTTATAACTCACGCGTCATAAATCACGGCCCATCAGCAACCACCGGGCGGCAGTCTAGCTAGTACAGGTAGCCCTTCTTCCGCTCCGGTCCGGAATGTACGGATCGTTTTATTCACGGCAAGTGATGATATGCTGGTACACTGGTTATCATACTAGAAATTTGCCCAAACTTTCGGGTTTCCGGCTCGAGTTAGTGCTAGGTGGGTAGTTATTTGATTTACAAGCGGAAGACTGGGCGGGAGGATCTTACGGTGTTAGCGTAGACGATTCTGCGGGTCGACGAAAACTCGGTAAACCGAACCGGCGCAAATATCAACGGTCATAAACACGCCGTAACTTATGACGCGAGAATGGCCGACCCGAAACCCCCTACACTACAAATTATATAGGTAGACGAGCGTCGTGCAAATTTTGGGTGATTGGACGGTGCTGTATCTACACTATCTAGATACGTGAAGGGGGGTTGACAACAAGGTCAAACCAACTCACACTCTCAGTGACCCTTTCGTGATGAAAGCTCTTGGGCCGTTGTATAATCCGCTAGCTGCCGGTAGCGATATTAACGGTCGCGGCTGTTGGTAGAGATTAACAGTTAACTTACATATGTAGGTAGTCATAATATGAGCCCCTATACCTATGACGCCTCCACGACTGGAGACTGTAATACGGAATAATTCCGAATTGGTAGATAGACAAAAGAACAGAGAGGTCACGGCCCCTAACAACTAGGGCGACTGGCTGTATTTCGTTCATAGAGGAATATTACTTCCCTACGTAGTTTTGAAAGCGTGATTAGAGAAATTAAGCTCGTCGCCGTCGCTACGTCAGCGTACGTCAATCGCACACACGATAAGAGTCTCTCCAGTTATTTTAACCCTGTGCAGCCTCGCCTCGCCGCGGGAATGCAGCGACGGCGTTGATATGTGGGGGAGGCACAGGTATATCGGCGGCTGGAGGAGTCCTTCGTCGATACCAGTAGGTATCTAGTCGGCCATAGTGGTACGAGCGGAATTCGACGGAGACTCTTTTCCAACCTCTTCCCGCGTTGTTTAGGAGCTCTTTAGCGCTTGCTAGCCACGTACGAGACAAACCCCTTGACCTACTCGGTATTAGCAGACGAGAGGCCCCAGAATTACCTAGGCTACTTCCATAGTATAAGACCATAAGCGGGTTCCAGACTAGCTACGACATGGTAGTTAGCCTCGTTCGAGTCCCAAGAAACCCGACAGAGATACCAAATGGGGAAAATGACCCCAGGCACAAGTGCCGACCGTCGTCTTAACCCCTGGCCCCCACTCAATACCCGTCGCAATACCACCTGGTCTGCGTTGAGTCCGGGCTAGCATCTGCCGATCACATGGCATCGCGCCGTGCCACGCGTTACAGCTGCAATCCTGATGCTACCCGGCTGGGTCTGAGGCACACTCGCATATTAATAAGGGTTTGTATGCAAAGCTCTTTGCTAGGTAGATACCTGTTAAGAAACATACTCCAGACAGCTATTCATCCGGATACGAGACCACCTAGCAATGATAGCAAGACAAAAGGTCCTACCGGGGAGTCCAATATTAAAATATAAGGCATGGCTACATACCTAGCACGTGTCTGGCCAGGGTAGGTAGTCTGGGGCCGAGACCCGGCTTGGCTTGCGAGCCGCGGCTTCTAGGGAAAGGGACGCCGGCCTTGCGTCTACGGGGATAAATTATGATTACTATATCTTGGCATTGTTGTCTACGTTGTCTACCTATAGCCCACGGAAGCATATCACATGTAAAACTCGGGAGTCGGCGCATGTTGATATCACGAGAGGGATAGTGATGATCTTCATGGAACTGAAAGCCATACCAGGTATCATGTACGGAATAGGTATGCTGGTCTAACGGGGGGAGTTCGTGTTCCGAAGCCTCCTAGTAATTTAATATTCATCCTCCACCGCGTTCAATAACCTGATTAAGCCGTGCTGACGCGACCATGACCAACTTGCCTAGATAAATTCTTTGTGGGCGGCCTCCCAGGCGGTCAAGACTAAAAAGGTCCGGACGGAGTTCCGCTCGTCTGGAGATAGGTATACGCTGCAATGAGCTTTGATATATCCGCCGGGGCAAAAACGAACCATTGCCGTCACCAGGTGTGCGACGTAAATGTACGATGTATGTATATTACTTATTGGCTTCATCGTGCCGCTTTCCTATTGTGAGTTGCTATTCATGAGATTGCAAGTGAGTCCAAAACCTGGGAGCTGCCTGGCTGCATTTAGAACTTCCTACTCGGGAGAAAAGTCTAATCACTTGGGATGATTGCTGGCAAGCACGGATACGCTGTTTCCGGGCGAGAATTAAGTCATGGCGTGTCGTTTTCTGTCTCGTGACAGCTCTCTAGAATAGTTGCATTTCATGCGCACTAGATAAGGAGTACTAATTGTTGAAATTGCTGGCTTCGATCAAAGAATTTACATTCTCTATACTTGAAGATCGGGGCCGCGGGCCGGAACTGTTCCGGAGATGTAAGGGGCTTCATCAAACCATGCGATTGCTGAGTTGCTTTCAGGGGCGCCCTGAGTCTAGTTATTTCCCATCTGAGGAAGAGTAAGAAGACGAAGAATGCACAGATGTGGGTTGCCCGCGCTGGATCTACATTACTATGTATGAACGGGTAGCCCTTGGACTATCTAGTGATCGGCTCTCTCGCGAGTCTCTCTACAATAGGTATGCCTGATAATAGGTGTTACGACTCACGAGTAGACATTAGGGCTGCATGACGCCCCCCAGGGACACCGCACAAGTGACATCACAGCAGACGAGGTAATTAAGCGTGAGACTTCTCCAACTTTCTCCATCACCTGCCTCGCCATGACGGTCTGTCTCGTCCTACGGATAGATGGGTTTATAGGGCTCGGCGGCTTTCTCGAAATTCGCTCTTCTCAACATCCCATATACTGATCTCGACAGACAAAAGAATCAGCAGCCAAGGTGTGTTCTCCGTATGAGTTACGCGGTGTTTAGCCAGGTCCTCCCTTTTTCGCGCCAAATCATTATAGGCCCGGCACTTGTCGATCAGTCTTGCGGGCCCGGACAAAAGGGCCGAGACTAGTATTAGATCCATTTATCGAGGATGGGATATCCTGGATTCCTGTTAATGTGCTCGAAACACGAAACCCACGATTTTTGGCTTTGCTATCCTGGCCCGCTCTTTGAAAGAGGCCGAGGTGTTGAAGTTCTGAACTGTAGGTACCTGAGATTATATGATATATCCTGGGAGGGGTGGCAAGGTCTGGAAGACGGCAATATGCATACTTCGCAACTTTCTTCACGTCTTCTTGTTTGCATTGTTTTACCAGTCAATTCTATCTGTTCATGACCTGTGCAATCGACGAGCTCCTTCAGATCATTGTTTCCTCAACACAGTTCCGATTCATTACGTGTTTTCGTTTTTGATAGCCGAAAACATCCGGCGTCGATTTCCGAGGGATCGTCTCTTAGATCCGACGATCTTCATAATCCCATTTGTAGAATATCGCTTTCTCAACAAATCGCGAAAACCACTGCCTAAGGTTTATGGAGAGAATTAATTGCCATGCGAACTTTCGGCGGACGGAATCATTTTTGAGTCCATCTTTGATACGGTAATGTGCGGGAGGTCGATCGTAGGTTGGTGCAAAGCGGGCTTCAATTGCTTTTCTAGGATTTCCGGTATAAATATTCTCAAGGGGCTTAGAGGTGGTTGGCCGGGTGAGACTATTATCGCTCAACAGTGTTAGTAACATTTGATCCGCACGACCGGCAGCCGACGAGAAGGATGTTGAACGGACTAGTTTTTGTGCCCCTAGAATAGCCTAGATAGGGATGTAAGGGCTGTGTCCTCTACAACATTAAAGACTAGAAAATGGAAAGATATGTTACCGGACTGTTTTCTTCATTGAAACATATCTTTTTGTAGTCCTTCTTTATCGCTGCGGTCCGGTTTCTATATGTCACGTATGATGTCCTTCTATACAAGGTCGGCATGTAACGGACTAACGGCGTTTTGGTTGATGCCGATGTGATATGATGAGCTGTGACTCTCTGTCATTGTTCCGCGATAATTATTAAGTAACAATAGGAGTTACCCATCAAGACCGTTTGTTATTATTAATACCATCACCACCAAGTCCAACTCCATTCCCCGCTCAACCCTGAACTGTAATCGTCAGACCATTTTTAGAGTCCTGCCCTAGATACACAAATCCATCACCGTTGCGATAGTCCACCTGGAGCTTCAAGTAGATCGCCTCGGCGCAGTCCACGGGCCCAGCAATATGCTTCTCCTCCAGCTTGATATCGGGCCAGGAAGTCGTATCGGGATGTAATAATGGGTCCCCTTGCGCAACCGCCTCCTCTACAATAGGGGCAATAGATTCCCAGTTGATCTGCCCCTCGGGAATCCGCGGCAGCTGCTGCGCGCCTAGCAGTCCGCTGCCATCCACGATGAAGGGAGTGCGCTCGGCGATTGCGGCCTGAGCCCAGCCTAGTGTACAGGTTTTTGCAGTCGCGGGGATATTCTCGAAGATGGCGATGTTCTCCAATATGGACATGTTACCGGACCGTTGAACTTCTAATTGTGAGGTCGGCGAGTCGAAGCGCTTCGGGTCGGTGGGGTATACCAAGTACATGGTAGGCTCGAAGATGATGGTTGCTTCGGTGTCTCTTGACTGGACCGCCGCTGAGTGACCCAATCCTGCCATGCCTATGACGGCCAACACAATGACGCAAACAACCTTCTGAAAAGACAACATCCTGTCCAGGATTCTATGCGAGATGAGGGTTGGGATAGGACGACAAAGCAGAGACGGTTGATTGATGGAGAAGATGGTGTGAAGTGCTGGGTTTCAAATGGTTATGTATTATACCTTTATTTTCACAGTTACTGGCGCGCAAAGCACGTCAGGACCATCATCAGGCACGGGCTTGGGTATGCCATTACCACTTAACTGCTCCGTCTGGTTACGCCCCCGCTTTGCTGGGCAAGGGAAGATATTGAAGGAAAAGGGGTACAAAACACCATTGGCAGATAAATTCAATCACCTGTACGTCCCGGCACGTAGGATGATTTCATCTTTCCAATCAATCCGGGGTAGAGCGGGCATTCGCTTCCATGGGAAGACGCTGGCCGGGAGAAATACGAGGGAGAGAAGCATGAGTTGCATCGTACCACCCCGTGCCCGGCATTGCACCCAGGCGGAAGCTGTCTGGGCCTTGTGATTGACGCTGTGGTGTCACCGGACAGTTGCGTATTATGCATCTTGGCAGGATCATCGGTCCCCAGTTGTGAATTGAGGCGTCCAACAGTTAAGAGCAGAGGCTGAGTGACAGTATGCAAAACTCGCCTGTTGCGTCAAAACTTCAAATTAATAAACCCGCGACAGCCAAGTTTCTTGAAAACAGGTTACATAAGTTGATTGCCAACTCAGCACCGATTGAAGATTGTATGTAAATCTGTATTCCGTTGCTACCAACGAATTACGTGGAGTTTGGTGAGTTTGCGATATGTCACATACGGGATAATACACTATGTAACTACAGTCTGTACAGTCTTGTACAGTTTGTAGAAACGAATTATATGCTCCGAAAGGCTTGTCTAACAATTGATGAAATAAACCGGTAGCCGACCTGTGACGAGAAAGATATCTGGACTCGTAATTCTCACCCGTCTTTTCAGCTGCGATTGAGCCCCAAATAACTTTGAACTAAATGCAACAACGCTGCCATGCACAAGCAGACAAAAACCCGACTTGACTCTAGTTATCGGGCAGCAAAATTTCAACGTGTTTCGCCTCCTGGTCGGCCTACAGCCGCTCCATCTATTGCGAGGGGGTGGCGTCCCTATTTACATGTTTTGAGCGGCGGGGTTGGCTGGGCAATGCGGCATGCCAAGCAATAACTATTGAACATTCGTAATGTCTAGATAATGAAGTGATGCGGGTGTCACCGGGGCTGAGGTAGTCAATCCGAGACAAATGCGTATGTATAGGTAAGGAAAGATAAGGTAGGTAAGCTGAAAGGGTTGAATAGGGGGAGTTGCTCATCCACATCCCGAGTTTTGTTCCTCTCGTCTTAGCTATCTAGATAGATACCACACGCAGATATGTGTTTGAGATATGTGCTTCGCTAACGGGGACAAGTCTCTCTCTCCGTCTGACCGATGACAGTCAGCGCCGTGCTTATCCGACCAATGCATGTCAGCACGCCCTTGGCATTGCAACAAGGACCAGTTCTAAGTGCTCCGTGATTCTTAGCACCATGCAACCCGTTCCAAACTGGTCCGATTGGCAGGGGTCTGCTCATGTTAGGTAGGGCTCTCCACCAGCGCTTACGCCGGCTCTCACCAAATGCAACCTCTCCGATTCTCCACTCTACCTCGTGTAGACTGGTCGGCGGTCCGGGTCCGGGTCCGGGTCCACGGGCGGATCAGGCATTTCTGAAGCTAGAGCTGAATTTCGGTGCTTGATTATGTACTGCAATTGACGGGACGGGCTTTGCGGAGCCGTAAGTTCGGAGCACAATGCGAAATTTGGTATCATGGGCGACGGAAGGGGTAGTTTCCCGACATCATCTAAGAATCTTAGAGCATACTTCTACACATTTAGATAGTTTATATTGGAAGACCATTTTCACCAATCACCGTAGCTACTTTACAAGGAATCAAGGCTCGTCTTGTGTATCCCACTCAATAGTCTCAGAGTCTAGATAGTGCCTCTGACAGGCTTGTTGTATTCAACTACTCAGAAAATATGTCGTCGAATTCGCCCCCCGAGCCTATAGCCATCATTGGCACTGGCTGTAGATTCCCCGGCTCTGCTTCGTCGCCTTCGAAGCTGTGGGATCTCCTCAAGGAACCGCACGATTTGCGCCGGCTGCTTCCCGAGAGTCGGTTCAACCCCGAGGGCGTCTACCACCCCGATGGCAAACATCATGGCACGAGCAACGTGAAGCACTCCTACACCTTAGACGAGGACCATCGCCATTTCGACGCCCAATTCTTCGGAATCAAGCCCTCCGAGGCCGATTCGATAGACCCTCAGCAACGCCACTTGCTAGAGGTTGTCTACGAAGGCTTGGAGTCCGCGGGGCAGCGGATTCATGATCTCCAGGGTTCCTCAACTGCTGTTTATGTCGGCCTCATGTATGGGGAGTATGGAGAGATGCTCACGCAGAATCCAGATGAGTTGCCGACGTACACCGCGACTGGGACTGCGCGCAGTATCATGGCGAATCGCATCTCCTATTTCTTCGACTGGCACGGTCCGTGTATGACGATAGACACGGCCTGCTCATCAAGTCTTGTCGCTCTTCACCATGCAGTGCAGTCTCTCCGTTTAGGCGAGTGCTCGACTGCCATCGCTGCCGGCTCAAATTTATGTATCGGCCCGGAGTCCTACATTGCTGAGAGCAAGTTGCAGATGTTATCACCCAATGGACGATCGCGGAGTAAGTTGTCTTTTTAGGTTTCCAAAGGTTGCTCATTGTCTAGGCGTGAACTTGTTTTTATCGCGCCGTTTCTAGTATTTTAATAAAAATTTACTGACGCAAAGTACTGCAGTGTGGGATGCTGAAGCGGACGGATACGCTCGCGGTGACGGCGTCGCTGCCGTTGTTCTGAAAAGGCTGAAAGACGCCATCGCAGACGGAGACGACATCGAGTGCGTCATTCGCGAGACCGCCGTAAACCAAGATGGTAGAACAAGGGGAATCACAATGCCGAGCAGCGAGGCCCAAACAGCCCTCATTCGCACCGCCTACTCTAGAGCAGGGCTAGACCTTTCCAAGGTGGCGGACCGTCCGCAGTATTTTGAGGCTCACGGCACGGGAACCCCTGCGGGTGACCCTCTAGAGGCCGCTGCAATCCATCATGCTTTCTTTTCTGACAAACACGTCGACGAATACCCGAAACTCTACGTCGGCTCAATCAAATCAATCATCGGCCACACAGAGGGTACCGCGGGTCTCGCCGGTGTCATCAAAGCGAGCCTTGCCCTTCAAAAGGGGAGTATTCCACCTAACCTGTGGTTCCACAAGCTGAATCCAGCAATCGAGCCATACTATTCCCATCTCCATGTCCCTACGGAGGAGATTGAATGGCCCGGTGACCTGAACACAATCCGAAGGGCATCGGTAAACAGCTTCGGGTTCGGTGGAACGAATGCGCACGCCATTCTAGAGAGCGCACCCCAGAAGAAACAACCGACTAGTTCTCTGAGCCTTACTGAGAAGGTCCAGTTCCCATTTTCCCCATTGACGTTATCAGCTCACTCGGAGCCTGCTTTGCGCCGCATGCTGTCTCAGTACGCGAATTGGGCCAAGGATGTCGACGTGCAAAAGGCGGAAAGCTTCGCTTATACGCTCAACAGCCGCCGGTCACGATTCGAATTTAGGTATGCATTTGGCCTGGACCCGACTCAAACGCTTGCCCAGAATCTCGACGCCCAAGTGAAGTCGCTTGAGGCCGAAGGGACGCGGATCATCAGCAATGTGATCAAGCCTGGCGCTGCCCGCATCCTTGGTGTTTTCACCGGCCAGGGAGCACAGTACGACGGCATGCTTCGAGAACTCTACGTGAAATCTCAAATCATCAGGCAAAGAATTGACGAATTCGAGACGGCGCTTGCTAAGCTCCCAGAGACACGGCGGCCTCGCTGGTCCTTGAAGGAGGAACTCCTCAAGGCTGGAAAGGAATCGCGAGTAGCCGAAGCCGCCATATCACAGCCCCTGTCCACCGTAGTCCAGCTCATACTGGTAGATCTGCTCCGTGCGGCTGGGATCCAGTTCTCCGCTGTAGTCGGTCACTCTTCCGGCGAGATTGCTGCAAGTTATGCCGCTGGGTTCCTAAACGCCACCGATGCCGTCCTTATAGCATATCTTCGTGGCCTTTCGACCTCAGCGCCGCAGGATGGCCAACCAGGGCGCATGCTTGCAGCCGGGACGTCCTACGAGGATGCGATGGAGCTTTGCAGCATTCCCGATATCGAGGGGCGTATCTGCGTTGCCGCAATCAACTCATCGTCGAGTCTGACGCTCTCCGGTGACGAGGACGCAGTCGAGTATGCGAAAAACATTTTACTCGACGAAGGGAAATTCGCCAGATCACTCAAGGTTGACAAGGCCTATCATTCGCATCACATGCTAAGGTTTGCGGATGCCTACTCGGACTGTCTTCGCGAGTGCCAGATCACCATTCAGCAACCTCCACTGGGCGCTCCCGTATGGGTTTCTAGCACGGAAGTGGAAACAATTAGACAGGGTTCGCCGGACCTGGCATCGCAATATTGGCTCCGCAACTTAACCCAGCCTGTGCTCTTCCACCAGGCTATCACCAAAGCCGCCTTTGACCTCGGGACCGTCGACATGGCTATTGAAGTTGGCCCACACCCTGCGCTCAAGGGGCCGGCATCACAGACAATACAAGAGTCCCTCGAAGATGTTGTGCCCTACACTGGTGTGCTTTATCGAGGTAGGGATGCCGCCAAGGCGTTTGCGGATGGTTTGGGCCAAATCTGGATGACGCTCGGGGAGAGTGTAGGGATAGACCTGAATAAACTTGAGCGCTATCTGACCAAGTCGGAGCCCACTGGGGTTATCAAGGGACTGCCGTCTTACCCATGGACGCATGAGCGCCTCTTCTGGCACGAAGCGCGAGCATCGAAGTTGCGACGATCACGTAAGAAGCAGCCGAATACACTTCTTGGGCATCGGAGCACCGAAGACCCCGGAGACCAGTTCAGATGGCGCAACATCCTCACCCCACGCGAAATACCATGGCTGGCCGATCATCGTATTCAAGGTCAGAGGATCTTTCCGGCTGCTGGATATGTCGCTGTAGCCATCGAAGCGGCGGTTGCTATGAGCGAGGGTAACGACATAACGTTGATCGAACTTCAAGATATGGTTTTCGGCTCTGCCCTCAACTTCAATGATGATGACGCGAGAGTCGAGGTTCTGTGCACCCTTACCGATATTGACCACGTACAGCAATGGGAGACAAGTGTCCTGACTGCTAAATTCCATTATTTCTCAGTCGAAAGCAATGACACTGGACCTATGCTCCTGAATGCCGAGGGCCGTTTGGTCGTTCACTACGGCGCCGGCTCTAAGGATACCCTCCCCCCTTGCCCCGAGCTGAAACCAGGATTTGTTGATGTCGATCATGATCGATTTTACGACTCGCTGGCACCTCTCGGCTATGGATATACAGGTTCATTCCGAGCGTTATCGTCGCTTAAGAGGAAGCTGGGTGCTGTGAACGGTACAGTATCCATCCCGGATGACGAGGAGCCTCGTTTGATGGTGCATCCGGCAATGCTCGATTGTACCATACAATCTGTCTTGCTGGCGTTTAGTTGGCCTGGAGAGTAAGTAATATTGAAGGATATTCCGGCTGACCGCATATGTCAGCATTTGGAGCCTTTAGCCCACAGCGGCCCAGACACTACATACATGAAAGAGAGTGGCTAATATTAGGTGTTACATAGTGGTCGTTTATGGTCCCTTCACATTCCTACTCGCATCCGGAATATCGTAGTCAATCCTGTACTGGCAGCTCCGACTGAAAGCACTGCCGTTCGTCAATACACGTTCAGCACAGGATTGGTGGAAGATGAAGACCCTGGCGTCACGGGAGATGTCGCAATACACACAGCAGGGGGCCGTACACTGGTACGAATGGAAGGTATCCATGCCATACCCCTAGAAAGAGCAACGCCGGAAACGGATCGAAGACTGTTCAGTAAGGTAATCTGGGGGGTTGCTGCGCCAGATGCTGTGGCAGCAGCCAACAACGAAAGGGCATCGCCAGACGACTATAAGCGAGCCGAGCTCCTGGAGCGTGTTTCTCATTTCTACCTACGTCGACTGGATAGTGCATTTTCGGCTACTGACAAACTCAGAAGCGAGGGCCCTTGGGTCGGAATGTTGGGCTTCGCACACCAGATAATCGAGGCTGTCCGCCGGGGCGACCATGTTTGTGCGCGGACAGACTGGGTTAATGACGACGAGGAGACAATAGAGTCCGAGATACGAAAGTAAGTCTCCAAAGTCCGCGTCGTCTTGAGTTCGTGACTGATTATGCGATACAGGTTCCCCGACAATATCGATCTTAAGATTGCGCGGATCATCGGAAAGAACATCATAAGTGTCGTGAGGGGCGAGAGCAGCATGCTAGAGCACCTGAGAGTTGACGATACTCTGGATGATTACTATGCGAACGCCATGGGTACCCATTATACTGAGTACGTTGCTCGGGTCGTGCGGCAGCTGTGCTTCAAGACACCAGATTTGAACATTCTCGAGATAGGTGAGTACGAGCTCGTGATATCGATGTCCTTCCAATACTTATTGTCGCCACAGGTGCTGGTACTGGCGCCGCTACCAAGAGCATATTCAGAGAAGTCGGCCACTCGTTCAACTCGTACACCTTTACAGATATCTCAAGCGCCTTCTTTGAGACGGCGCAAACCAACTTCAGCGAGCACCTGTCAAAGATGTACTTCAACACATTGGACGTCGAGAAAGACTTAGAGCAACAAGGCTACAAGCCTTATTCCTATGATGTCGTCGTGGCATCTTTCGTGGTTCATGCGACACGGAATCTGAAGAATACCCTGTCGCGAATACGTCAACTCCTTCGGCCAGGCGGCTATCTAATCCTCCTAGAAGTGACGAATTTGAGCCTTGCCAGAATCAGCTTCATCTTTGGATCTCTGCCTGGTTGGTGGCTTGGCGAGGAACCACACCGCAAGTATACACCCTGCGTTGGGGTGCCCAAATGGGGAGATCTGCTGTTGGAGTCGGGCTTCTCAGGACTGGACACAGTAACACCTGACCAAGATCCTTTGCCGTTTCCCGTATCAACGATTGTCTCTCAGGCTGTGGATGACCGCGTGTCTTTCTTGCGCGAGCCGCTTTATTATGCTGACGAACAGCAGTCGTCACAGACGAGCTTAAGTAGGCTTCTCGTCATCGGGGGTCTCTCTGGCCGCATTTCGAAATTATCAAGACTCATTAAGAGTTTCGCGGCGCAGTATTTCGGCCAGGGAATAGTGAACGTCCCGTCGCTCGAGCAGCTACAGCCAGACAAGTTTGACCCATCCGGCACTACGGTTCTCTGTTTGCAAGATTTGGACGCGGCCGTTTTTGACGGGTTGGATGAGAAACGGTTCGCTGGTTTGAAGGTTCTCTTCAACAATGCGCAGAGGATTTTCTGGGTCACCAGTGGAGCGAAAGATGAAAATCCGTTTCACGCCATGAGTATTGGGTTTGGCCGCTCGATGCAGATGGAAATGCCGCATGTGCAGACTCAATACGTCGATGTCACCGATGTTGGTCCAGAGGTCGCTCCTATGGTATCTGAGATGTTGATTCGCTTCGACGCACTGACTTCGGAATGGGAAACCACCGGGTCCTCTGGGCAGATGCTATGGCCTCTCGAACCAGAGGTTTGCGTTAATAACGGCAAGCAACTTGTTCACCGCATTTCCGCTGATGCTGAGCGAAACTACCGATATAACAGCATACGACGAGATGTTACAATTGATGTCGAAGCCGGTGCCGAGAACCCAGTTGAAGTAATCCAGAGCCCAACAGGGTACCAACTATTGTCACAGCGTGTTGTGACCAGCTCTGCTTCGGGTGATGCAACCCTCTTAGACACACGGTTTGCGACTCTCTCGGCACTGAATATTGATGAGAGAAGCAATCTGCATGTCTGCCTGGGATTGAGTGCTGAGAACGGCCGGCCTTTGGCGTGTCTCAGTGAAACACTATCCACGAGACTTTCGGTACCCAAGAAGCTGACGGTTGAGATTCAAGATGTCTCGCCCCAGTCGCTCGCAACTCTCACAACTGCTGTCATAGCTGGTGCAATTGTCGAAACATGTTTGGATCATATTGTGATCTTAGAACCGGACGACAATCTGGCATTCGCAATCCGGTCTCATGCTTCTAGCAAACCCATCTCCATCCTTTTCCTTACAACTGACGCCACCAAGCAACAACCTCACCACCAATACATACACCCAAGCGCGAGCATCATGGAGCTAGACCGTTTGATACCACGCGGATGTAGCCAAGTCTTCCTAACCGGCAGAGCCGAGCAAGCCGAGTCTCGCATCAAGAGTTGGGCTCGACTACGCGAGGTCAAGATTGTTCGTTCGATCCAGGCAGCCCAAGGATATCGATCCTCTAAGTCTTCAATTGAAAACCTGCAGAGTCTACTACAGTCGTCGATTCGCGTTTCTCAGAAACTTCAAAAGGTGGACTCCGAAGTTTTGACCTTTTCAGATCTTCCGCGGTTCGTCGCCTCCAGAGCCCCTGGATGGCATATACCCATTCTCGACTTTAGTCCAGCGAAAGCACCGCTCACCATCGAGCCAGTGGATAAATATCCTATGCTCCGCGGGGATCGAACATATTGGTTGGTTGGCCTGAGCAGGTCTCTAGGCCTATCGCTCTGCAGCTGGATGATTGACCACGGGGCGAGATACGTGGTCATCTCGAGTCGTTCGCCGAATGTTGATCGGACTGAGCTACAAGCCCTTAATAGGGACGGTGCTATTGTAAAAATTCTTCCATGGTAAGTTCATGCAGATACCCCCAATTCTGTTCCTTCCCTTGATTGTTTCTCCAGCTTACATGACCTAGCAACATCGTTGATAGACAGAGTGTTGTCATGGCACATAACGTCATTGAAACCACCATGCCGCCGATTGCTGGTGTTGCCAACGGCGCGATGGTTCTTCGAGACACTATGCTCGAAGACATGACAGCGGCGGACATGAATGCGGTTATCCACCCGAAGGTTACTGGATCTATCAACTTGAGCGACCTGTTTACGAACACGCCCTTAGACTTCTTCGTCTTCTTGTCTTCGGCGATCGCCATCACCGGTAATGTAGGCCAATGCAACTATGCCGTTGCAAACATGTTCATGCATTCTCTTGCTGCGAAACGGAGGAAAAACGGTCTTGCTGCTTCCGTTGTTGTCATTGGTGTAATCCTAGGCGTAGGATATGTCACTCGCGAGACGAGCCAGAGCCTCCAGGATAATCTCAAAAAGTCTGGTCATACGTGGATGTCGGAGCAGGATTTCCACGGCCTGTTTGCCGAGGCGATACGGGACAGCTCCGCCTCCCGTCCTTACGAGTCGGAAATCATAGTTGGCCTAAAGACGATTCGGCGTGACGAAGACGAGCTTCCGCCATGGTCCACTAACCCTAGATTCTCTCATCTCATACTCCAAAGTGAAACTGGAGGCGCTGCAGTCGGTACCTCAACAGAAAAGATTCCGCTTCGGACGAAGCTCATCGAGGCGACGTCGACGCAAGAGATATATGATGTTTTCAGAGGTAAGCCCCTGATATAACTTACTCCCTGTCTAGAATGCTAACCGTGATGAAGACGAGTTGTGTGCACATGTTGTTTCGATGCTGAGAATGGATGACACAATATCTCAAGCTCAGCTCCTCCAGTACAACGCCGGAAGCCTAGGTATCGATTCGCTCAATGCCGTGGATCTTCGCACTTGGTTCATGAAAGAGGCCAAGGTCGATGTGCCGGTGCTCCGAATCCTCGGTGGAGCCACTCTCGCAGATCTTCTCGAATTTGCTTTCGGCCTCCTCTCGACCGATGTGGCACCAGCGAAGTCCCCTGACTTCAAGCCTACTCCTAGAACTGCGGCAGCATCAACGACGGCGGCATCGGCAACACTTAAATCCAAGCCAACGGTGAATTTGAAGGGTTCGACTTCTGATTCAGGCCCCAAGTCGTCACCAGTGGCTGCGAATAATGAAAAACCGCCGAGAGCAGCAGAGCAAACAAAATCAGATCCCGTCTCGCACGTCCCCAAAGAGATCGTTGAGAAGATCGAAGAAGTCAACAACATCGAGCATATTCCGCAAAAAGCCGCGTCCTCTACGTCGGAAAATTCGTTAGGTGATTCCATCAGCGTAATTAACGAGTCCTTTTCCAGCGGCGCCAATACGGAAAGCAGCTCGGAGTTCTCGGTCGTTTCCGGGAGCAATTCAGGTACTCAGAATCTGATTGTACGGTCTGAGAAAGCTTCGCGTGGTCAGTCTAGATTCTGGTTCCTTCAGTCCTATGTTGAGGACCCGACGACGTTCAACATCACTTGCTTATTCAAGCTCCAGGGCCCTCTTAATGTGGGAAGGCTTGCGCAAGCAGTTGCCTCGGTCGGTCGCCGCCACGAAGCTCTACGCACAGCGGTCAGCGATCACCTACACGGTACGATCGAGCAGCACGTGTTTGGGGAACCCAACCTCTCGCTTGAGGTACAATCTTGGCGAGAGCAAAAGGATGTGAGGTCGAAATATGAAGAGCTGAAGGAACACAAATACGAGCTTGCGCAAGGCAAAATGATGAGGATCATACTCCTTTCCCCTGAGGATTCATCCTCCTCGGACAATTACCTATATATCGGATATCATCATATCAATATGGACGGCGTCAGTTTGGAAATCATCTTAAAGGACCTAGAAGACGTGTACTGTGGTCGTAGTTTCGACACGGCTCCGTTTCAATTCGCTGACTACTCGCTGTACGAAGATCAACAGCTCTCGACCGGGGCATGGAATGATCATCTTAACTGGTGGGAGAGACAATTAAGCCCTCTTCCCGCGGTGTACCCTGTTTTGCCTTTCGCAGAAGCCGGCGTAAGACAAGCGATAAGGACCTATAGCCACGTCAAGACAAGTCTGTTCATTGACAGTGGCACGAAAAGACTTATGCAGCGAGCATGCAAGAGTTACGGTGCCTCGCCGTACCATTTCTATCTGGCATCATACCTTGTCCTGCTCGCAAGATGGGGTGAAGTACCAGATGTCTGCATTGGGGCATCTTATGCCAACCGTCATGATTCCAAGAGACAAACAAGTGTCGGCTCGTATCTCAACATCGCGTGTTTAAGGCTACCCTATTCTGGGAAGAGCTTATTTAAATCGGCATTGGAAGCTGCGCAACGTTGCAGTAATGAGGCAAGCGTGCACTCTGAAGTCTCGTTCGACCTGGTCCTGGATCATCTAAAAGTCGAGCGCGATCCGACTTTCAGTCCAGTATTCCAGACATTTATCAACTACCGCCCGCGCACCGACGAATCGAGGCCTTTTGGCGGTGACTGCACATTGACAGGAGTAGAGTACGAATCAGGAAAGACGCCTTACGACGTCACACTTGATGTGTTCGATAGCCAACAGGGTGACTCGAGAATAGAGATCAGTCTCCAAGGGTATCTCTATTCTCAAGACTCAGCTGACACGCTTGCGAAGAGCTATTCTGCTCTTGTAAAAGCATTTGCTAGGAACCCGATGCAGACGCTTGACAATCCTCCCCTCTTGGAGGATGACGTTCTCCGAAAAGCAGCGTTAGTTGGGATAGGTAAGGAGCCCTTTTCTATTAGCAGTTCTCCGAGTGCTTACACTTGTGGTATGAAGGACAAAACTTGACGCCAACTTGGGGTCCAACCGTGTTACATCGTCTGGATAATGTTTGCAAAGCGAATCCAACAAAAATTGCCATCAAGCATCAAATGAATAAGGTTGTAACCTTCGGCGATATGGCAAAGCGTGCTGACCGCCTGTACGAGGTCTTGTCCGAGGCCGGTTTGCCTCCTGGCGTTCCATTGGGAGTGAACCTTGAGGCATCCTCGGACTGGATCTGCTCGATTTTGGCGATCATGAAGTTCGGCTCCATTTATGTACCCCTAGATTCTCGACAGGGCCAGCCGCGTCTCAGAGCCATCATTGAAGAAAGTCAACTTGCTGCTATCCTAGTCGATGATGAAACAGAGAACGCGGCTAAACAGTTAATCTCCGGCTTGAAAGTTAAGACAATAAACCTGTCGAATGTGGATGGGCCTGCAAAAACGCCCACACCTATCCGGGCTCAAGCAACTGACCAGGCAGCATTCTACTACACAAGCGGCTCTACCGGGATCCCCAAAGGCATTCCTCTTACCCACGAAGGAATTTGCAATCACATGGAGGCTATGTCAGAGCGGCTCCTACTTTCCCCGGATGATGTAGTTCTTCAGCAGACAGCATTCAGTTTCGACTTTTCTCTCTGGCAGATTTTAGTCGGTCTCACCAACGCGGCCCCCATAGTGATAGTTCCCGATAATCTTCGAAGAGATGCTACCGGTATTGTCGACCTGATGGTACAAAGCAATGTTACGACGACCGCAACTACTCCATCGGAGTACAGCAGTTGGCTCCGATATGGATCCTCCAAACTCCGGAACTCTTCTTGGACAAGGATCTTATGCGGTGGTGAACCTATGCCGCATGGTCTGCTCAAGGGCTTGCAGGACCTCAAGAAGCCCGACCTTAAGTTAGAGCATTTGTATGGTAGGTATTCTGAAGAACCCCGGCTATTTTTTGTCTGCAATCAAAACATAGCAGCTAACCCGTCATACAGGGCCGACTGAGATCACCTTCATCGCCACAACTTGTGCGCTCGATTACTCAAAGGAGTATTCTGTCATTCCGATTGGACGACCTCTTCCAAATTACACCATCTGCATCATAAGCCAGGACGAGCAGCTCTTGCCGCCCGGTGTAGTAGGCGAAATTGCGATTGGCAGCGTGGGAGTCGCCACGCAATATCTCAACAAGGCCGAAGAGTCGCGTCAGAAATTCCGGTCGAAAATGCCGTCCTTGGAGAAATTAGGAATCCCGCCTGTCAGATTTCACAGAACCGGCGATGAGGGGTGGTTATCGAACGAAGGTTTGCTGTATATCCGGGGCCGCATTGCTGGCGATACGCAAGTGAAACTACGGTATGAAGCCTTTAGTCGTCGATACTCTCTCGTCTATTTCTGATCTGTTGAGTGATTATTTGCTAATACGCGGGCATCGTCATAGTGGACAACGCCTAGACCTGCTGGAAGTGGAACAAGCACTTGTGGAGGCCTCTTCTGGGTCTGTCCTCGAAGCAAACGTGTCAGCTCGTCGCGACATAAATGGGACCGACTTTCTTATCGCTCAGACCATATTGAGAGAAGGGTCGCCAGTAAACGACCTTCCCAGCCTAGCGGCGACACTACCCTTACCACAGTTCATGCGCCCCTCAGTCATCTTTGCGGTTGACAAGTTCCCTGTTACCGACCATGGAAAGCGAGACCGGCGTGCTCTGGCAAACGCCGACACGGCGCATCTGCAGAAGACGCAGCATGTTTCCAATGTTGAACTTACACCGATACAGCAGCAGATAGCCTCTATATGGAGAGAAGTACTGCCCGAACAAACATTTAGTGCTCACAACGTAACGCCTAGCTCCGACTTCTTCGCAATTGGGGGCACTTCTCTCACGCTCCTGGAAGTGCAGCGCCGCATACGAAATGACACTGGAATCCACATCGAGGTTGCAGTATTGTTTGAATCGAGTGCTTTGGGGCGAATGGCGTCCTTAGTTGACGAACGGACGCAACAAGGAGTCGAAATAAGCGAGGCCACCATAGATTGGAACAGGGAAACCCGACTCAACATGCCAAGTGAACAATTCCGTAACGCCCAGAATATGACTGACTGGTCGGCCGTCGACAGCGATATAAGTGGCATGGTCATCATTTTGACGGGTGCTACGGGTTTCCTGGGCAAGGCACTCCTCCGTGCGTTGGTAGCTAGCACGGAAGTCTCAAGAATCCACTGTCTAGCAGTGAGGCGATCCGAGAAGCTGTCAGAATTCCTCGGAGAATCAAAGGTGCGAATCCATGCCGGTGACTTGACTCTACCCCAACTAGGGTTATCCGACCAAGAAGCTCGCGAGATATTTAGAGAGTCCCACGCTATAATCCACAACGGAGCAGACGTGAGCTTCTTGAAAACATACGCGTCACTGCGCCAAGCCAATGTGCAGTCCACTCGCGAGTTGATCAAGCTCAGCCTGTCCTACATTGACGGCGGCCACGACTTCCATTACGTCTCCACGGCAGGCATCGCGGGCTTCTCGGGCGAGCGAGAGTTTCCGAGCATTACAGCGAGCGGCTTTAAACCACCTGAAGATGGATCATTCGGGTATTCGGCGTCTAAGTGGGCGAGTGAACGGATCCTTGAGCGAGCGTCGCAGGCGTACGGGATGCACGTCTCCATATACCGCCCGACGAACATCACAGGAGACCAAACACCAGAATTGGATCTTGTTCACAGTGTCATTGACTACTCCCGCACACTCAAGGTCGTCCCTGATCCCACGGGAGTCTGGGACGGCTTTATCAACTTCGTGTCGCTAGATATAAGTACCAATGACATTCTAGCGTCGGTTCTGCAGCCCGCTGACGGACGCGAGCCTGGTATCCAATACTTCCACATCATCGGTCCACAGGATATCCCGGTCAGCGACTTGAAGAGCCATCTCGAGCGCGAAGAAGGCGTGGGAACTTGGTATAAAGAAGTGAGTCTGGCTCAGTGGGTGGCCAAAGCCGAGCGCGCGGGGCTTAGTACCCTAACTGGAGCCTATCTCCGGAAACTGGTAACTGGGAGACAGCAACAGTACCTCACCAGGATACTGAAGAGTGATGCGTCCCCGAAGCGCCATTCAGACGCGGACATGTCGAAATCATGGAAACTTTCAAATATGTGGAGGGGCAGCTGAGGCGGATGTATATAGGCCGAATAAGGCTATGATTTCCAGAGAGTACAGTCTGTAGAGAATTCCCGCATTACACCTCTCCTGTCGTCCTTCGCCTTCGCGTTGTCGTCATCACGAGTAACAGTTGATTTGTTTTTGTTTGAGAACTAGATCTAGCTCAAGAAATAGTGATACGTGGATGGTAAGCGCGGAGGGTATACGGACGTAGGAACACTTTTATTTGGTAGAATGAGGGCGAGCTGGAACATTGTGGAATGATAAAATGCTTGGGTGGAACACGCGTGGACTGTCGACGCGAAAGTTCGATCCAAAATTCACGCCTCTACATGTTACTTCCCGGATTGGATTAGCGCTTTATATCACCTATCCAGGATTTATCATGCGGGGCGTACGAAGTACTTATTCAGGGACTAGTACTGATGAGTTCCGCGGATAAAATACATAATATATGGTGTCTTAGGATAGGCTAGTCTACTTAGAGCATATTCATATCTTAGCGACGCCCTCCAAACAGTTGCTGTTGGCAGTAGCCTACGGAGTGGAGTAGTAGGAGATTTGAGTCATTGTGGTTGTGTGACAACACATCTAGACCGTTACATGAATCGTATGAGGT
>MU279938.1:0-21573 GCA_022385655.1 Xylaria intraflava | reverse complement strand
AGACCCACTTATTTGAAAAGACCCACTTTCGGATGTATCAATTGAATTAGTCAGCGTGTAAACTGGCCATGAAGGTGGTCTGAGCGCTGAGATAACTCATGAGATTTGGCATTGACCTTAACATTGGCTCACGTCCTTACGTGCATAATTCCGTAATTCCATAATCAATACGGAAGACGGATTTGAATTAAATGGGAACCGTGAGCCACACTATAAGGCCACTGTTACGGCTACTTATAGCGGACTTATAGCGGCTCACGGTTCCCATTTAATTCAAATCCGTCTTCCGTACGTACCTATACGGTGTTGCTCGTTATGAACTTCTTATCTACCTACAATCATGTGATCGAGCGTACTTAGTAAGAGTCGAGTTGGGGTAATCAGGTCAGCAGGGACTCTTCTGACGTCATTTTCTGCGTCGACGTTTGAATTAAGAGTCCGAACCGGTTAACTACATAGAGCCGAAGGCAGCTCCGGTGGTCTGGGTTATGCTGATGGCGCGGGCAATTCGTCAACACCCTGACCGTCTCGACTTTCTTGGCCTCAGAAACGAGCTGAGAATTGCATTTGATTTCGTATACGTATACTTCGTACGTGTATATACATATTGGAAGTGTTCAGCCGGACATGGTTGGCATTTGCGCCATTGAAGCCAAGCCAAGACCATACCACCCTTCCAGTTTAACCCCGGCTTGTTGGAGGTTCCCCTCTAATTGCGCCCAATCGCGCCCAATCCAACCCCCCAAATAGTGCCATTCGCGGGGGTCAGCGACAACAGGGCGTCCACGGCGAATCACTACCTAGCCCAGATTCGCATTGTGAACTGCCGAGGGTAATTACATAAATATCAACATCGCCAACCGGCTCCCACAGGGCCTCATCTAAAACTCCTAACAGATTCTTCTCAATGTGCATCGTGACGGATAGGGATTTATAAGGCCTTTTTATTTTTAGCTCATAACACTACAAGTCCCAGCTGTGACTCAGCTACGATTCGGCCGAACAGCTCAGTTCCATTGATTAATAAACCAGCGCGATTATCAATCGTGCCTCGAAAACGATTCCCAATCGCCATATAAATAGAGCAGAACCCTCCGTGCCATTCTTCAGTATACGACCCAGGACCCCAGCATCCAGTCATTAGATGATCCTGAGTGCTCCCACCCAGCGCATACTTCTAAGACACCGTCTACTCCGGCACATATCGCCTGTCGCCGCAAAGATAAGACCCAGAATCCCCGCGCCGAGATTAGATTACTTCGTATACCCAATGGCGGCCATTACAACCCCCCCAGCCGGCAAGGTCGAGTGGCTCCTCATCATCCCCGACAAGCCAGGCATGCAGGAAAAGCGGCTCGAGGTCAGAGCGTAAGTATAGCGAAATGAATTCATCCACCCGCAAAAAACACCAACCTGGAAAATAAAAAGGCGTGAGGGAGAGGCAGAGATCAGTCAATACCTATATCGGCTTCACGATACTAATGTGCACGCTACTCCCTCACAGGCAGCATCTAGCCGGCGTCAAATCCCTATCGGAATCGGGCTGGGCCAAGACAGGTGGTAAGCACTCCAAACAGATGATATCTCCCATCTCCCCGATCCCACGGGACTAAACCACCGCGTGACAGGCGGCATCCTAAACGAGAAGCCCGAGGGCGATGACCCTACCAAGTACAGTTTCTATGGCAGCGCCGTCGTAGTAGTGGCCGAGTCAAAGGAGGAGATCCTCGAGCGACTGAGGGGCGACATCTACGCGACATCCGGTGTCTGGGATCTTGACAAGGTGAGTTCTGCTCATCTCTGCTTCAACGTGCATATACCATTCATTCCTACGGTAGAAGAAAATATTTATCTACCTTCCTCCCGCCCTTATCACCCGCAACCCCCCCTAGCCTCTGTGTGGTAACCGTGTGCTAACGACATCCGGCTTGTAGATCCAAATCTGGCCCGTAAGTCTAGAAATAGAATTGCTCATACCACATCCCCTGTCAGTGGTTACCATACTAACCGGCTCAATGGCACACAGGCCAAGTTTGCTTTCCGGAATCCGTAGATCCTGTACCGGTAGAGGAAGCACGTGGTTACGGGTGTCCACATCCCACCCATGTAGGTAGCACGTTATAAAATATAACTCAATTATGCGTATGTCCGAGCCTTGCTCGATGAATGACTCTTTTTGGACCATTAACGCCTGCGGAACCGCCAAGATGAGAAATGCAAATAGCCACCAGCAATGCAGCAAGACCGTATTGTACGTGTCGATGAAGTGGAGTCGTGTCAACACCCCCGTGATGTGTGAGAGAGAAAGTTCGATGCGGAGTAGCTAGCCGCGGTTATCGCGGGTGTCGTAAATGTGTACGTCGTATCCTAGCATGCTCATGAAGTGTTGGGTGTCTGTGAACTTGACGAATCGTCGACTGCGATTCTGAGTTCGTAGTTGAGGTCGAAGCACTCGGACAACAGCTCAGTAACACTGCCCTGGCCCTCCGGAATATCACCGCCAACCAGGAATTTCCCATCGACTCTCATGTTATCAATAGAATTGAGCTGGCGTGGAGGTTAGCGAACTCGGATAGACTATCGCATTTAGCTGGAAGAGCTCACCTTCATGCTGTATGGATATAGCTCGCGGACAGAGGCAACACCGCCATTGTTTTTCACCTCTAGGAGGCAACGTTTCAACGTCTGCAGTTGGTTGTAGACAGGCAGCAAAGCCTCAGAAACAGGCTCCGACGAGATCATAAGATGATAGATGTAGCCGTATGACCGCCGAATGAGGTAGAGCAATGTCTATGTTTCCAACTAATGAGTGAGGGTCTGTCTCTATATACAGAAGGGGTACATACCCGTTGAACATAAAGCTCGGCAGGCTCGCCATTGTCATCTACCCAGTTGCCATCTACTCGGCTCTCATCGATCTTGTCAAGTTCCCGTTGAAAGTCATACAGGTCCGTCTCTCGCAAGGACCAGGCCTGCGTTAGGGATAACTTGTCGAGCTCGTTCCGAATGTTAACAAGGGCATCATAGATCGGCCTCCACTTGTCTGGGAATTTGCCGTCCCTACAATCATAATTAGTTAAGTGTTCAATATATATCACCGGTGTACCAACCGTTCCAGTACGATGCCAGTATATGAGAGGCATCTATCTAGCAAAGCCGAGACGTTTTCGCTTCCCTGCAAGATGTTCCCTTCTTCATCAACAAAGTTACCATTCTTTCTCTTCTCGCTGATCTCCTTGAGTTGTAGTTCAAACTTGTGGATTTCCTTCGGCGAGAACTTCGTAGGATCTGTTAGTCATGCTACGGAGCGGGAAAAGGGTGAGGTGTCTGCCAACCTTTGACTTGGTGTTGATCATAGCCATCTGTCTTAGGAGAGAGACAAGCTTTTCAGCTGTGGGTCTCAGTGGCTCTGCAAGATATTCTACCTTCTTCTGAAGTTTCTCCAAAGACGCCCGGCACCGTTCGATGCGGCTTGCGATCAAAGCTTCGAGCCACGGTGTCGATTCCGCCGTGGGAGTATTGTGTATTATCCCGGATAGATGCTTGAGGGTATGCGACATGCTGTCTAAGTCTTTGGCCGAAAATAAGTCGGCTTCGGTTAGGTGGTCCAATAGTCGCTTGATCGTCGACGTCAATGCATAGGCCGCAGGGGCTTCATTGTTCCTCCCTATGGTCATGAAGAATAGTGACAGTAACTGAAAGCAACTATCCACGACTCTATCAACTGCACGAAGAGTTAATTGGCTGACATTCCTGCATTGGCCGGCAAGCTCGAGCCGGCGGGATGATTGGAGCACACCTCTATTTTCTTCCACGAGTTTCCCCTGCCGAATTTCATGAAGGAGCTTGACTTGGCGGATGGTCTCATCGTAGAGACCCATGACATCCTGTGAGCGGACATAGGTGGTGCGGTCTAATTTGCGTAACAGCAGCCGATCCCGGATGGCGACGAGCGTCTCGAGGACTTGCTTCTCTCCCTCGTCCTGAGGGGGTGGGATCTTGGGCGTGTCCATCGAGCCAATGTTGCGTGCTTGGATTGCAATGGATAATGTCGAAGTTGATTCGATGTCGAAGCCAAAGTCGATGCGACTGTATGGGCGAATGGAGTTGGAGGGTGAAGACTCAGCGCGCAGCGGAACTGTCACTACTTGGATATGGCAGAAAAAAAGAAAGTTTCGGCCCCTCTCTTTCGGCCGCGGTCTCTCTTCTTTGTAGGTAGATCGTGCTGGAGTATACCTAGTGTGCTTGGCCGGCACTAATAATCATGGGGATATACGTCCGTACAAAGTAGTTATATATGGTCACCATGATGGGAGTCCGGAGTCATGGGTCATCCCGACTTAGACCTGCGCATGGTTAAAAAATCCTGAGCGGCCGGGTACGTCGCCCAATGACGTTGAGAGGAAGACGCAAATGTACAAATGAAGACAAGTCGCCGACTGCACGGCAAGGGTTTGATTTTGCACGGGTCCAGACGGGAAAACCTGGTTACTTAAGCTTGGAGATGCAGATGTTTGGTGTGTGATTGGTACTGGCTCAGTTTCCGGGAGTCCAGGGATGGATGGCAACATAGGTAGCGGAGAATTCATGGCGGGGAAAGAAAACGGCAGTCGATTACCTAAGAACCCGATAATGGCCAAGGTGGTACACTGGATATAGGCATAGGTTAGTTTCTTGTACTTGCATACTGTTTATAGGCAATTAAAGTGGATAATAGCGCTGAGTGGGGTGGCTCCATATTATACCTGGCCAATGAGGTGCGCGTTCGACGGGCAAGAGTTGGCCATCAGGTGGACCCCTCAGCGGACCATCCGGCGACTCGTTTTTCCCTTCGCTCTAGCCCTACATTTCCGCCCACCAAAAATTTCCTGACCAAGCGACCTACTTCGGGTAATTAATCCAGAGCGCAAGTCAACCATCTCTCGAGGCGTCCATCTTGTCAATTCGCATAGAAAACACCACTCTCCGTCGTCATCCACACCACAAACCGTCAAAATGTCGATCGCCGAACTTGCCTCCTCATACGCCGCTCTCATCCTCGCCGATGACGCTGTTGACATTACTGTGAGCGCCCCCCGATTACCATGCCCCTCCTCGCATGCGACCGTCTGGCGGCGGGGAGGTCTCGCAACCAGCAACGTAGTTCTAACAAGCATCGATCAATTTGCAGGCCGACAAGCTACAGACCCTGATCAAGGCTGCTGGTGTCGAAGACGTCGAGCCCATCTGGACACAACTGTTCGCCAAGGTACGCGTGAAGCTTCGAGATGGAAAAGGAGGAAACTAGATTCGCTAATATAGGGGATTACAGGCTCTTGAGGGCAAGGACATAAAGGACCTTCTGTCTGCCGTTGGCTCTGGTGGCGGCGCTGCCGCCCCTGCCGCTGGTGGTGCTGCCGCTGCCGGTGGTGCTGCCGCTGCTGAGGCGCCCGCCGCTGAAGAGAAGGAAGAAGGTTCGTATTCCCTCCTTTCGCGTGTCGACCTGCGGTCCGCGCTGCGTCACGGATGGTACTGACAATCTTTACAGAAAAGGAGGAGTCCGACGACGACATGGGCTTTGGTCTCTTCGACTAAACTGGATCCGCTACGACAAATACTTCCCTTTGTATTTCAGATGCATGGTTTGGGGTTCCATACACCATTGGTGTGGCGTGAAGGAGGCACTACTATAGGGATGCCTAGGGCAAAATATCCTTCGGTCATAGGTTAATATGACAATGCTTTTGCAACGACCATTCTTCAAGCGGTCTTTGTAGAGCTCAATGCCCAGTTACGGTGTGATTGTGGCACATCTGAATGGTGTGGCTGGCCTTAAGACGAAAAGCACCTCGGAATGGGAAGGGCGATTCTTTGCATTACATGCAAGTCCTGTGTTATGTATGATCGGGGGTCATCGCCTACCAAACGCTTTATGAGTCAACCTGAGCCAACCTATTCTCGAATTCAGACGCCAAGCTATGCTATTTGATAACTTCCATGAAACTCATCCTCGATTTATTGCACAATAAGGGCAGCGCTTGGAACTAGGCCTGCCTCCCTGAGTGTCTTGCCCAGATCCAAATTTCCTTCGAAGACTTTTCGAGGGAAGTTCTGGACGAATTTGCTGACAGTTAAGCCATTCTCCGTCTCCAGCATCTGAGCTACCTCGAACAGGGTTGTATCTGCCGGCAAGGTCTTCATGACATTCCCTCCCGAAGTCTGTAATCGTAGACGGGCCTCGTTATGATTTGCGGCAGGACGGGCGGGGGCCGCCGCTGGTGCCGGAGCTGGAGCAGCGGCGGGAATGGCTTTACCCTCCCTGGCAGCTTTCGCTTCCTCTGCCTTGCGCCGTCGCTCTTCCTTGTCTGCCTCTATCCTGGCCTTGATGCGCTTCTTGGCCTCGATGTCATCAGCCTTCTCCTGGCGTTTCTTGGCCGCCTCCTTGATTTGCTCCTTGCGGGCTAACTCCTCCTTAAGATCTTGCGACTCCTGTGTGGCCTTTTGGCGGATTTTCTGCAATGTAGTTAGTACAAGAGGACGGGGAGAGGACGGGGAGCGTCTGAAAATGCAAGGCGAACCTCATTCCGCTTTTGTTCCTCCTTATCTACGACGGCCTGGTTGGCTCGCTTGGCCATCATCTTTTCTCGTAGCTCGGCAAGCTTCTGCTTCTTTTCCTCCTCAGTTAAGGGAGCGATCTCTTCAGTAGACTCCGAGAAGTCGGCATGGCCGCTATATATGTTATGTGAGTAAGGGGGCGGTTTGAAGTAGGCTTCCGTACGCGACTTACGCCTTGTTGGCGTGGAACTCGGCCTCTCGCTGAGACCGGAACTTCTTTCCACACTCGTTGCAGAGAAGCGACATGGCGACAGCCTCACCCTCCACCTGGGCAATTTTGGGCCCAGCTTCTTCCTCGGCCAACAACTCTTCTAGCGAGCTGTCCTGGGTTTTCTCTAGCCAATCCATGGCATCCGGAACTGATACGGAGTTAGGTGTTAACAGGCTCCCGATACAGGTGAGGAGGACTTACGACCATCAGACTTCTTGACAGCCAGCTCAGCACGCTCTTTATCGAAGCCCATTTCGAGCAGCTGGTCTAACACGGACTGTGACATCTTGGCGTTGTGTTGATGAATGGGAGGTGGTGTTGAGAAGATGGCGAGTGAGGGGAAGCCGTGATCTATGTATGAGAGAACTTCAGTAGAAGTCGATAAAGGTTAAGGAAGAGCTTATATGATGTCCGTGGATAGAGTGAGGGGGGAGGGAACGACGAGACAGATCGACGTGCAGACGAATGCGGTGTATTGTGGAAGTTTCATGGGAGACGTTGATATGCGATAGGGTGAGCCTGTACGGAATACCTAAGGCATCAGAGTCTCAAACTGCCCAGGTGTTTTCTAGGTCGGTACCTATCAGTTAGGGGGACGTCATTGCGAAGCGTTGGATTCAGTGCGGAACAGATAGGCAGGTAGGTAGGTAGGTACCTCCTAGGGATCCGCTAAAACTCCCGGTCACTACGGGGTACACGCCCATAGTGCAGCAGCTCAGCAGCAGCGCTCAGCACACCAGTGGACACCACTGAATGCCAGGCTGCATGCAGTAACCACTTCACTAACAAGAACCCTAAGGCCCCTAACAGGTGGATAACTACAGTGGATACAGCAGGTACCCGCGCTAAGATCGACTCGGGAGACAGCAGGGCAAAATCCCCTGGCTGGGTAAGGTAGCCACCTGGTAGTGGGTATCCCTGCCCTATGAGACCCTGTAAGGTATCGACCAGAGCACGCAGGCCAGGTACTCCGTACATCAATAATATCCGAACCGCCGTTGATTGGGCGTCATCTCTTTCCTCTTCTACAAGTACCCAAACTTGGCACATGTCGTCTCGTCAGAGTCGGTAGCTCGATCCCGTTTCAAACCCATCATCTCTGCTTCCTCTCTCGAGCCAGGCCACCTTTGCGACCTTGTCATCGTCGTGTCGTCCCTTTTCTGGCCCGACCATCTGCGTCTACGTTTACGGTATCTCCTTGCTATATCCACACCTCCAGTCAAGCCAACTTGCAATAATCCGCCATTAATAATACTACCATCTTCATCTTCATCATCCTCCTCGCCGCGGCTTTCCACATCAGTCCACATCAGACATCATACCTACCAGACGCATCCGTTGCCAACATCCCTCCGATAGATCTCCCATATATACATTTTGGTAGAGGTCATCAAACATGTCTGTTGATATCAATCCCCAGGAGCTCGGCTTCCATCGTACGTCGCCGTTTTCACGCACACAACGACCTCCCAAAACATTGCGATTGCTCACAGAAATGTAGGCCCTTTTACGGTGGAAGTGGTAGAGAACCTGAAGATCAAGAACCCAAACTCTCAACCGATTGCCTTCAAGGTATGCCCGAAACATAGCAGGCGAATTCACACCTCCCGCCAGCGATCACAGCTCATGTTGTCTTACAGGTCAAAACCACTGCACCCAAGCAGTATGCTCTCCTAACAGCGACAGCAAGCGACGGATCCGCCGAATACTAACGAATTCCCTCTTTCCAGATATTGCGTCAGACCCAACTCCGGCCGCGTCGAACCGAACAGGGAGGTTGAAGTACAAGGTGGCACATACCCATCATATTGGCGTTGCCACTGCTGACGCCCAGACAGTCATTCTTCAAGCCATGAAGCAAGAGCCTCCCCCGAATACGAAATGCCGAGACAAGTTCCTGGTGCAGTCTATCGCCATCACGCCCGACAAGGACTTCACCAATCTCGCATCCATTGTAAACCCCATACCAGGACACGCCAACCATTGGGGTCTCACTAACTGCATGCTAGTGGGATAACGTCGATAAATCTTCGGTACAAGAGAAGAAGATTCGTGTCGCTTTTCTTGACTCCGAGGGTGCCCCTGCTGCTACCCTCACGACGCCCGAAAAGAGCACATCAGCAAGCCATGTATGGAGTCACATGCAAAGAAAAGGGAACACGGGTGCTGACTGATCAATTCCATAGGCCGATGCGACTCCTGAAATCGCCCCTGCAGGCTATCTATCGCCAAGCGACCATGCTACCGCGCAGCCTGAACTCAAGCCCGTGATCGAGGAGCCCCCTTCCGATTTCGCTGCGGCCGCGGCCGTGGCCACAACCCAGAATAGCGACCCGGGCCGCGAAGAGCTTAAGCAGCAACTACTGGAGGCTGAAAAACGGATTGCACAGCTAAAGAAAGATGGTGAAGGATTGCGACTGCGGAAGCCCGCTACTATGGCTGAGGAAAAGCCAAGCACAGCACCAGCACCACTTGCGCAAGATGCACGGCCTGTTAATGAGGGTGTACCCATCCAGATCACGGCTCTCCTCTGCCTTGTGAGCTTCCTGCTTGCGTATATCTTTTTCTAGACCTCGCAATGTGGTCTTCAGCAGAAATACGTCTAAACTAGAAGGGGGCGTTATACAGGGATATTAGTTTTACTATGACCCGTGCAGCCATCGCTGGTAACAGCGAATGGACTGGCCTGGAGGAGGAGTGATGGCGCAAACGAAGCGATACATAATACCCGGTCTGCCACGGCATGACACCGGAGTCTCGGCGCTATCTTAGCACTTAGAGGTTCTGAAACTGTAGCAAGATGATAGGAAACTTCTAATCAGTATTGGAGTTGTGCTCTCACACTGGATGGCAGGCATTCAATGGAATGGGGATGGGGGCGAAAGGAAAGGGAAAAGAAGGAGACGGGAGTAGCAGGGGAGAGAAGCGCCCTCAACACACAGCAGAATGCTTTTTTTTTGTTCTGTAACTGTAGTACGCATGTCCATTTGTTACTCGGATATATCAAAGTCCTTCACGTAACGATTCCCCCTTTTCCTTTCGGCAACGCCATGTTGGTGCTTGAACTCTGTCTTCAAATTCGCAAAGACATATGTCTATCTTCATAAGCGAGACCGATTAGAACGATTCCTGCGTGTTCCGGGAGCGGTTAGCAACTCTCTGTCCAGACGCCGGATCACGAATAACGCTGAATCCGTCGCAACGCAAGACACAACAGCAGAAATGTATTAGAAAATGTATTAGAAAATGTATTAGAGTATTATTAGAATTAAGTAACTCGTTCAAATATCCCAGTTTAATCCCAGCACGTCAAAAAGAAAAAAAACGCCGCCAATGCCCAGTTAAGTAGCCTAAGCGGATGACAGCTATATCATGATGTAACAGACATAGCCTCCTCGCTCCGCCTCCCCTCGGCGCAAAACAAGGACCCAGATCATTAGAAGACGCCGTGCCGAATGCGCGGGTTTTTCGAACTGACTTATGGGATCTACTCTATATGCCATTGTATTGCCTTGTCTCGCCCTAGATAATGGGCAGAACAGGACAGATCATCATCACTCGTGTGGGCTCCGGGAATTCAAAACTACAGACGAAGCCACCGGGCTTATTATCGCGGAAAGCATGTGGGCGGCGCCGCGGCGGTACATAGGGAAAAAGGCCCATGACCCACTAGCTCTCCAGCTCGTCGTCCTTCCATTCCTCGACCTGCTTCTTCTGCGATCCCTGGCCGACTAGTCGCCCGCCTTCCTTCCGCTTCACGCGACACCGTATACCGACGCTCTCGTCGAATATGAAGCGCCAGAGGACGTAGGTCCAGGAAGTGTGGTGCGGGAGGTCGGCGTAGAACTCGCGGGCGATGGCGTGGAGCTTGTGGAGCCGCGTCCAAGGCACGGCAGGGAAGTCGTGGTGCTCATTGTGCAGTCCGACATTATACGTCAGGAAGTTCAGGGGCCCGTAGTATGAGTACGTCTCGGGTACAGGAATCCCGTTGGCGGGATTCGCCTGCGTCGGCGTTACGGTCGAATACACGTAGTGCTCGGCGATGAAATGCCCCGCTAGCGGATGTAAACTTCCGGCCAAGAACGAGGAGAGAAGCAAGTAGAGCATGGATTGCACGCCCAGGGTGCGCAAAACCACGGCGTCGAAGGAGAGTTGCACCGCTACGTTCAGGGCCGATACCCAGGTGAAGGGTACCCTAAACACGGCCATAGGCCGGATAGCGTAGAAGAAGATCTGAAACGTGCAGAAGAAGGCTTTCCCTAGGATTGAGTCTAGGAAAATGGCTTCAAGCGCAGTGGGCAAGTCGGTGTCGAGCCCGTCGACACCCAGAGACTTGTGATGGGTTAGGTGATAGGGCCGGAAGGAGGCACTGTAAGGAATCCCAATGGGTAGGTTCGCCAAGATGGCGAGGAGTCTGTTTGCGGTCGGCGACCGGAAGGCGAGGTTGTGGCTGATCTCATGGATGGCGAGGAAGAGGTTCTGGTTTGCGGTTGCGCCTACGAAGTATGCCAGGAGCCAGAAATAGGGGGAGAGGAAGGGCGTGTCTCGTAGCAGGTAGGCGCAAAATACTTGGATCGACACAACGAGGAGAACGACATATTTGGTCAGAGGCTCGGGGCCGCAGAGTTTCGTTACCTAGGGTCGTCCCGGTAAGTAAGGATAGAGACAGCTGGCCATCGGATGAACAGGGGGGGGAGAGCTTGGCCTGGGTATATGCGGTGAAGTCTAGCGGTTTACCTCTGGATGGGCCTTGATAATCTCTAGCCTCCGCGTCCGATGCGGCTCTTCTGTGTATGTCCAGAAAAAGTCCCGGTACTTGACCTCGAGAGGATCCCGAGGGGTGTCGGCGTGAGCGAGAACATCCCCTCCCTTGCCATTGATTCGAATTGTCTTCTCCCTGGCTGGCTTGGGCGCTCTCGTCACAGTCGAAGCTGCAGACGGTGCCATTTTCTATCCGTGTGTTATTCCCGTACGATTTCGGCTGCAGACCGAGATGTCGATGTACCGATTGAGGCTTCAAGGGGGGGTGCTCATGACGACAAAGGGGTGGGCAGAGAGGATCCTCCCCGATCTCCAATTAGCAAGGTGAAGAATCTAGACGACCGAAATTGCGGCTCGGGTGTGAAAAAGGTGGGACCTTCCCGCCTTTACTCGCCAATCAGACAAGTTATAGATAAGTCACCTGACTAGATAACAGTGTACTAGCCACACAGTGTATCTCCAAACTTAAATGTGCGTACAAATACTGTATCAACAGAGGTGCCTACAAGGTAGGTATAATCGATGGGCTCTAATTGATAGGTGAATAGTCTGTTAAGTTGGGAATTAAGCGAGTTAACAAGAGGATATTAAGTGTCAGTTGGGCTAAAGTCGGGCGATGGAATGGCCAGGAGTAACGTCTCTGCCCTGTCATTCAGTATACCGTACCCATTGCTCGGCCAGTTGACCCACTTAAGCATACCGACAGGGGTTCACCGTGTTACCTTAGGTACGAAGTACGGTTAACCGATGAAAAAGTATAGAGCCGCTAAAAATGCTTCAAAATACCGTACTTATAGTAGACTTACAGTTATTTAATCCGCCAAATTACAGCGGGCCAATATATTTTATCTATTTTATCGATTTTGAGCGGCTCTATACTTTTTAATCGGTTGTCTCCCCGGTCCGGCCAGCAGTAGAACTTAACGGCCCCCAGAACGCTTCTGGCGGTTAATGAGGTGGGGTGACTGACGTTGGCGGCCCAGCAGAGTTGATAAGTTAACACGTCATAGGGGTGCTCCGGGATGGCCGAGCTCTACGGTGGGCCGGGGAAGATTGTAAACGTGATACGCCGTGGGCGCCTGTTACTTAGTATATGACGGGACTTACCGATCTACCCACCTACCTACCTACCTCTCTATCTACGGAATACCCAACTAACTAGTTATCCCATACGGAATGCTTCATATAAGATTTGCTTGGGCCTCGCCGTGATGCTCGGGCCTTATTGCAACGGGCAGTTCCCAGCAGGTCTGCATGAACAAGGGCACATTCAGGCAGGCAGTCTGCTCATGCACTTCGGCACCGAGGCCCAAATATTGACGGCTGCTGGCCGTGGCGGAAACGAGGCTCAAGCCCCAATGATTCTCAGACCGCGGTTATCAATTTATTCGAACTCATCCCGACCCTCCTCCGAAGACGATCGTACCAAACGATCTTATTCCCCCCATAGGAAACAATATACCCCGAGAACCAAACCGTTTGCTCATCATCAGCACCTCTCCGCCCCCTATCGACCTATAGCAGTCCGAGTGTAACTCGCTTTGATCTCACCCACGTGCAGTACCCCACACTTATATGATAGGTAAGACGGCTCCAGGATGAGGTCCAAGCAGAGGGCACAGTGGGAATGCCCCCATATGGCAGGCATCTCCGGAGGTACGTTTCCGGGCAGGCCTCGACATTATGTACGTTGGCCAAGCAGCTCAGCAAGCCCTGATAACGGCCATCGGTAGGCTTGCACGCCAGCTTTTGCTGTGCCGCCGCCCCGCTGATGGCAAACGCATTGCCAATGGGGAAAACAACCAAGACAGGATGGCCTCACAGCCTTATACGCCTTCTATCATGTTCTCAGCACCCAAACGATACCCGACTGTGTTTGGCACCCAACCACTCTAGCGTGTCGGCGACCCAATGTATGCCTAGGTAGACAAGGCTCTATAGGTGACACCAAGGAATCGAGGCTCTGCCACAAAGCCTAGGGATAGGCTGCTGCTCGGAATTACAAGGGGAGTTCCGAGGTGATTGAACTTATCCTGGTGTGCCGCAAATGCCCAGCATTCAATACAACAGCAGCAAATCACATCAGAAGATAACACATTTAGTACAACCATGCCATCATTCGCTAGCGAGCCCTGATGACAGGCCGACCTACGAAAACCGCGACGTCCGCCTCCCACAGGCAAGTCTAACAATCATGCATGTAAGAATCATTTAGCTTAGGGACAGTACCATGGTATGATAGGCGACCGGGGATACATATAAAGCCGGCTTCGAATCCGACGTGCGGCCGTCCAATAAAAGATCAAATCAACAACATGGATAGTATCTATATCAGGGCGGCCGCATTGTCGAACGGCGACTATGTGCTGGGGGGCCCGGGCATATCTAGTGCCGCAACACGGACTCTCTTTCGTGAGGCTCTAGCCTGGGCTCGTAGTATCAACGTGCTCGCTTGCTTATGGGAAGCCGGTTAGTTCGTCCGATGTGTACACAGCAACCATGTGCCCACACCTCTCCGATTCTGAAATGATGCGATGTGATCAGCGGATGGAAAGGCATATTCGGGCCGGGGAGGGGGGTTGGGTGGTGATTGATGTGTGCGTGCTTAGGCAGGCTGGGCCCTCTACGAGCACTGCGGTCAGCCCGTCTTCGGTACAGATTACTCTACTCACCTCAAGAGTAAACCCGCGGAAGAAAACTACCCTTATATATAGATACCTAGACTCAAACGTTCTCCTACTGCGATTTCCGCCGGAATGATAGGGGCGTGTGAGTAACCCGGGTAGCAAGTTCGTCGTAATAAACAAATGGCAACTTTTGCCTATTGGAAAATAAGCCGTTGGGTAGCTCAACAACTACCAGGAAGTCTCATGACCAATAAGTTTATTAGTACCATGGGAATGATGTCCACCATTTTGGTTGCCTGGTTGCCTCACTGCAGTCGGGCGCGGGCAGCAGACAGGGATCTCAATGGTGCTGCTCAGAGATTTTCGATTGTAGATAGATCTATTGGTCCGATGCAACACGGGCGTGGCTTGGTTGTTTTCTATAAGAGCGGCTAGTGTGAAAAGGGGGCGAATTTTCACATTGCAGTCTCGCATTGCAGTCTCCCCAACCTCGTCGGGCTTTAGTCAGACTCATTTCGAGGCAGCAGGATAGAATTGCCTCATAGGTAGACTTCGTTTAGAACTAATAAGTGGCACGACCGTTCCAAAGTGTCACGATGCACAAGTATGATCCCCAACAATACTAAACTGCCGTTCTCGTGTGGATCTTTGCCGCACGCCCACGCCCTTCACCGCGCATGCATACTTATGCAGCATCCCAATATTGGCAGAAGGTTGTCACCATGGTCCGCCAGATTTCCCTTCACTCGCTCAATCGACCCGAGGTTACCGGCCGAAAAAGAGGCTTCGTTGTATTGTCAAGTGCATGGCTTTTTCGTAACGCGCCCAGCCATCAGTTCCCTCTGGGGCTGGTAAAGGGGATGGAGGGCAGAGGTCCGGTGATGAGGCCGACGCAGGATCTAACGAGGGCATACTGATCACTTTGCCAGCGTCGCTACGTATCACTTTCTCTGCGGCCCCCAGGGGAACATTGGGGCGAAACTGTAACATGCCGTGCAAACCCCCAAAGCCGTCCGAGGCCGGCTCTGTCCTTTTCGGGGAACCGTCATGCGAGATTTGTTGCCCGAGGACATGCCCACCACGCTCCATGCCTTCAAGCCTGACCGCGGGGTCAAAACTTACGAAGACTAGGGCTTTGGACCCCGTTTTGGAGTCATCGGTCGCGTAGATCACCGAACGTTCATCCCCGGTCGCAGTCACACAACTCCGACGGCCGTCGACATTGAGTAGTTCCTGAACCCTGTCAAGGGAAAGGTCTGGCTTTAATGAATCTTGCTCGGGGGGCCAGATAAATATTGTATTAGTTTGCGGGGACAACGTTGGGGGCTCAACGTTGGATAGTTCACCAGGAGACCATGGGGTGTGTCGTGTGGGTTTTTCCGACATTAGCTCGGTACCGGGACCCAACCTCCTATAGCCAGTTCGAAGTCGGAGACGTCGCAAAGGAGACGTGTCTTCATTTGAATCGTCTATTAGGTCGAGAAAGGTGTGGCAGCATCGGATGTAAGCGCAGAAGTGAGCTTTACTTCGCAGCAGCAGCAATGCGACGGAGCTATCGTCTCCCGCATGAACATGTCGGGGTGGCCGGACCAAAACGGGAGCATCGCAATTCGGGTGGTCACCCGGTCTTCTGGTTGTGTTGGTCCTAACACTTCGTTGATAATCTTGACCAGGTTGTTGATGGAATACGACCTCTGTGGTGTAGTAGGTGCGCCGACTTCCACTTTGGCCCCCTAACCATTCTTTCCTGCATTCTAGAATGACGATATTCCCATCAGTTTCGTCAATTTCCAATGAGAGGAAACCCCAACGCTCATCAATAGGACCCTCGGAATGTTGCCTCCGCCAGCTATCTTCCTTTCTCATCACTTGAGTTTTGTCGACACAGGGCTCATTCAGGGGAAAGCGGAAGCAATAGTAATAGGATCTCCATTCAGGGTCATCAGCTTCAAATAGAATCCGATTAGAGAGACCGTAAAAATGGTCACCAAATATCTCAAAACACACCGTCAATCCTATTTCGTATCCTGCCACATTGGACAAGTACATTCGCGGTTGAGGGAGCCAGGAAAGGTTACTGAGATCAAAGCCTTTGATAACCCATTTCCGGAGGCCATCGTTTCCGTCACCGGAGTGTGTCCCAAAGTAGAGAAACTTTTCGTTGTTTCTAACGAAAATCCTAGCCGTGGACTCCAGCCGGAAAGCCTCAAGGACCCGTTGCTCCTGGGGTCTGATAATAAGAAGCCAGTTTTCCGTCTCGTTCAGAGCGAAAGTAAACAGGCAACTTACAATACCGGCCGCTTCGTAGAGTACCCGAAATCTATATTTGTGACAAGAGGCCGCTCGTGGGACAGCCGCGCAGATAAGCGTTGGAATATCCACAACCAGTTCCCACCCTGTAGACTTGTGTATCTCCAAGATACGAAGCCACCGCGGTGGACGTAGCCCGATAATGTAACACAATTTGCCATTGAAGAACCCGTATGAGTCGGCATAAGCGACAATGCCCGCAACATATGGAGATGCCTGTGATAGGGCGTTGCGTCTCTTTGCAAGACGACGCAGCGCTCGTGAGTAGACACCGGTCTCAAGTGCATCCCGCGCCTCAAGAGTGTCGGCTGCTTTGGACTAGCGGAGCGTGTTAGCGGGTGGTAAATCGGGTTTGCAACCCGGATCACGTTCATCACTCTACTCACCGTGATGACGGGCTTACAGAACCGGTCCTCGCGGATCATGTACTGGAAATGCTTGCTGCATAACGACCAGTGAAAGACATCTTCAACGCCCAGGTGCCGGACGATATATGCCATCAGCTCGTAAGGGAGTCGTTGTATTCCTGGAATCTCGGGCAAAGTCATTTGATCTGACCCCCTGTCTGCCAGAGATTCAGGCCTCCAGAGTCGAAGCGTAAAGCATTTGTGACCAAGTTGGCCGGGAAGTTCACTTCCCTCGACCAGTGCCTACGTCCACGGCCATGAGGCGGTTTTTAAAGCGAAGAGGCATGCCCCATAAGTATGCGGCTCCGAACGCTACCTTGGAGCGCCGCAAATGTAACTCGGGGGATTTCATAGGCAATTGGCGTCTCGGCGTTATTTACCCGGATTGAGTGAACGGCATACAAAATGGGATGCCTACTTCGCATAGGGACATCTGCGCTTTTACGAAGTAGGCATCACAGTGTATACATTGGGTGGCCATTGCATGTTTGGTAGCAATAGCAAGTACAGACTGTACAGCCCGTATTACTCGTGCACCGGATTGACGGCCGCAGAGCCTCACTTTTCGTCCAGTTCTTCCCGTAGGGCGGCAGCATCTGGCCCTAACCAGATGAGGAAGGCGATTACGACACGCTAACCCCGTGCGGTAGGTACCATTTGCGGCTTGTATTATTACATAACGTGACGGTCCGTAGTGGCAGGAGATTCGGCCGGCTATGTTTCTCGGCCAGGCCGCCTACTCGGACGCATCGGTAGCGGCTATACGGAAGACCGATTTAAAAGTGCTGATCAACAATGGCGGTTTACAGTGGGCCTTAGCGGTCTTACAGTGCTGTCGCTGATCGAGACTTTTAAATCCGACTTCCGCAGGCGGGTGGCATCTCCGGATGGCCGAGAATCACGGTCAGCCGAGACTACCTAAGGTAGGCAGTGAAATATTCCGAGGTCGCCAATTGCCAGCACGTCCTGCGGCTGAAGGTACCTACCTACCTACTTCCTATCCACCCCAAGGCGGGGGGGCCCATCCTACACACCTTACGTATCCTCTTCCCCTTTGGCTCCTTTTGGGCTTCACCACGGTCCCCAGCCCCGGGCAGACATACCAGCCGATACATAAGCGGCGCATAGTAACCGGGCGAGACAAGCCTTTGGTTGCAGATCATGAGGCTCTCGCCATCATTCTCCTCAAATCGCTGAGTTTATCATATTTCATCTGCACATTGTCGTCACGGCCTCTCACAATATTATCCCAAGCAAGAGGTTTCAGCTGGGTCCATCCGTTCCCGTGTGCATCTCATGTGAATCTCAAGCTAGGTTCAAGGCGGTCATATTGTTCGATGTTCCAGCCAACATCCTATTCTGAGACTTGAAGCCCGGGACATACACGTATTTCGCGCACGTTCCAGCTGTATGATCCTATTACCGGCTGCCATTCTGTCACCAGGGTGTCAAGCTTCTGGCTGTGATGCTATCTCTCAACCAGAGCGGGAGACGACAGAGACCTACCTCGGGAGGTTGCGTCAACAGCTACTTGGCCTACAAACCTGATTCAGCTAAGTCGCTGCATCGGTGGCGGGACCATCTGCGCGAGTTTTGGCCTCTGGAAATCTTCGTGCATTTCTGTGCCACGTATGAGCAAGACAACACGCATAGAAAGAAGTCCGGAACAGCCTAGCAAACGGAGTGAGGGATACCTAGGTGCTTTGGTAGTATTCAGTATTGAAGCCACGATCCCGGGCGGTATTTCCCATGCTAATCGTGAGTAGGCACACCGCACTGCGCAGTCCTATTACGTATCACTGCCTGTCTTACGCTGAGGGAATAATTCATGGCTTAGAAGCGGTGATTATTCGCGAGCCCCGCTACGAGCCTCAACCAGACAACACATCCATTCCCAAATAGTCATTCTTTTGAACTGATCAAGTGAGCTTGATATGGAGCCTCCAATTCGCCAGCCCTCAAATTATTAGCTTGCATACAATTCTGCTCCCGCGGCAAAGAAAGCACCTATCACGCAAATCTGAGATCATCAATACATTTCTGCTGTAGGGCGATGGCGTTGGTGAGTAACGCTGACAAGGTCAATAGTCCAACTCGATAGGCTCAAGATAGCCTTAAAGATAAGGAGGCATCCCGAGTAGCTCCCGGAGATGCTACTAATGCCACCATAGATGAGCCGATTAATACTCGTCAGCTGACACGTGGTGCATGTATATGCCTGCAACTTCACGTAACATGTCGCCACTCTAGCGGTGGCTAACAAGTTTCTGCAAAGAGGCAGCCAAGATGCGAGACGGTTCCCGCGCCTTGACTACGCTCAGCATAGATGGAGATGCTCTTTCTTCACTAGCTACGAGTTATGATTGTTCTTCTAATGTCTCGGCTTTCTGCTACTGATCCCCCTATCCGTATTATGAGACTAAGTATATATATAGAGCTCTATATATATACAGAGCTCTCGATAGCTATATGGTATTCCTGGATAATAAAAATATAATCTGCTGGCCTACCACCACCGATACCAGGTTTTCAACGAACGGAGTCCGGCGGCTTACGTCGCATGAGACGCTTTGCCCTGCAATCGAACACATGATACGACCGAGGCAAAGAAATAAATGCAAGCTAAAACCCAATGTTCTAATTTAGCTGAGTTTTGATGTCTGAGAAATCCATGGCGTGTCATTTGATTGTGAGATACAAGGCCAGTTCCTCGGGTGATCCCGCCAGGCCACCGACGAACTACATGGCCCTCTCCTGAAGGGGCTGCAAGACTTCCGCATAAAGCTGCGTCGCTTGAGCCAAGGGATGAAATTTCGGCACATTACCCCAATGCGCAGGCCACGACAGATCATTTGACACGCAGCCGAACCCGGATGCTTGTATGTTTTTCTGCGCATCTCCGGCAGAAAGAGAACCTCATTCCTAGGTATAACTCGATGCGGCTCTGCTCTGCATATCCGCGGATCTGCTGAGTCACCGTAGCAGCACGCGTTTCATATAAGTGACCGATATTTACTTACAAGAAACGGGCGGTTATAGATCCGCAAGCACGCATGCATTAGAGCCGCCGTCCCGCCCAACCGAGGTACTGGTACTGATCCTGGTCATATTTCGGTCGTCAGAAGGACCGATTGAGTCAGGAGGCTCAAGGGAAGTTATTCATTCTCAATGATATTCTATTGGCCAGTCAATCGACCCAATAACACATCAATCATGAACTTCTTATTAATTGGCACGATGATAGAGTATGGTTGTACGGGGGTGATGTGGACTGCTTTGGTTGGTACAAATCTACGGTGGCTGAATTTATTTATAGATTCAAGAGAAGGACTCATGCCTCGCCTACGTGATATATTATATAAAATGTAATTAGGTATATCAAGGAGCCGATACTCGCCGAAACAAAAGAATAACGGGTTTTGGTTACCAGCTCATCACAGATTCCCACCTTGACGGCGGGATAGTAGCCCAGCAGGTCGCGGCCTTCAAGAAAACCAGGTTTGTCGAGTGACATAAACGTTTCATGATAATAATGACCTGCCATCATGTTGTACCGGGTTGTCCGGGTGTCCTCCCTTTCGATTCTTAGCAGCCGCGAACTTCCAGCTGCTAGGCACTTATATCCACTAAGCTCTCCGGTGAAACCACCCGAGACCTCATCTCCGCCGAAGATAGCAAATATGTTTATACCGCACAGGTGAATACTAAGATTGGGTATCGGCTCATCACTGCCCACGAGTCCGACCCGGCTCACTCTCAGGGGGCGACATGCGTGAGCTTTGCCTTCGTTCCCGATCCTGCTGCTATCGACTCATTAACAGATCATCCTGAGTCTCACGGAAGATAGACAAGCCCGGGGACATACGGCATTCCACCTTGCTTCATTAATCGAAGAGCGTGTGTACCTGCATCCGAGCCGGCTTAGCATTTGCGTGTAGCCCATGGACGAGGTGGATTCAGCAGGGGCAAATTTACGCAAACAAGACCCATGCCATGCAAAACGCCGCGGCCGGAGCCACGATGGTCTATTTGCCATGTTAGCATGTGTGGTATCTCAGACTTGCTCACTCTCTCCTGAAGGTTAGCGACATACCCGCGGTGTTATGCTTCCTTTCGGTGCCATATTGATGGTGGTCCGTGGGTGGCTTGAAGGATATTGGAGCTTTTGTCGACAGCCCTTTTTTTGCGCAATTGCACCACTACAATCTTCAGTGCACACTTGGGTTGACAATTTGATCTTTTCACATCACGGTATGACTTCACGCGGTCAACTCTGCGATGTATTCATACGTTCGTGTTCGATATCAGCTGTGAAGCATTGAGGCGACTTATCTACTACAACTATACCTGTCGACCCTATAATGTGGCTGGTGTGGCTTGAGGACAGCGACTTATCTAGGAAAGCCGACTGTTATCGGCCGAGACAAGCCGGATATATTCATTATTGCATAAAGCAAATCATATTTACCGTAAAGATACATTATGTACGTCTGTAAATAAAGGTGTAATATGCACCTATAGAGTGCGTCCACTCGGTGGTAGGTACGGAATACATCTTTATCTCAGACCTCAGACGTCCTTCTGGCCACCTATCCCTATCTGCTGACTAATCGGTACATCGAAAAATGTGGCTGAATAAAAAAGTGGAGACAAAAGTGGAGAA
>MU279937.1:0-22177 GCA_022385655.1 Xylaria intraflava | reverse complement strand
AATTGGTCAGAATATCTAGTCTAATGGGTCCGACCTACTAAAAGTATCACTAGCCACAGATTAGCCACGCAGCTGGTCTGAGCCCGCTGAGATAACCGGGGATGCGGCAGAGGTGCTGGATCCTAACGACTGCGTGTACTTGCATATATATGTATATAAACGAGTATCTCATTCATATATCAACTATAGTATATCATCGCAGCAGCTGCTCTAACGCAGCACAGTCTTAATCTCCGACCCTGCACACTGTACGAGGGTGACATCAACCCCCACTGCCAGCAAGGGTCCAAGTCGTGCGCCAGCGACGACGTCCCGTAAAAATACATGCCCAGTACTTCGTATGTAACCGCCCACATCGTCGACCATACACTCTCCATAAACTCGTCGTGGTAGTTGAGAGCTACTCCTACCCGGTCGACCTCGCCCGTTCGCTCGCTTCCCCCAGTCGTCAAACCTGTCAGGCACCCGAAATGGCTTCGCCCGAGGTACACCACCTTTTCCACCGGCCCATTGCCGACCACTCGTTCTCCGCCGATCGCCAGACCCTGGCCGTGGCCAAGGATACGACCGTCGAGCTCTACGGAAAGGTGGGAAATGCCTTCAAGCTGAAGGATGAGCTGAAGGACCATGATAAGACCGTCACCAGTGTTGACATCGCCCCGAAGAGTGGCCGCATCGTCACTTGCTCTCAAGGTATCTATCTATCTATCCATCTTTCTGCCTATGTGATTCCTCTTCATCCTCTTCTCGTTGCCCGCCGAGCACCCACAGCTCTTAATCCTGCCCTATAATCCGACCGGACATCCAAATCTGACATGTCTGCCTACACATATAGACCGCAATGCCCTCGTATGGGAACCATCTCCCACCGGGTACAAGCCGACCCTGGTTCTCCTCCGCATAGCCCGCGCCGCGACCTTCGTCCGCTGGTCGCCCTCCGAGACCAAGTTCGCCGTGGGCTCAGGTGACCGCGTCATAGCGATCTGCTACTTCGAAGAGGAGAACGACTGGTGGGTCTCCAAGCATCTGAAGAAGCCGATCCGCAGCACCATCACCTCCGTGAGCTGGCATCCGAACTCGGTCCTGCTGGCCGCGGGCTCCACCGACGCCCACGCCCGCGTCTTCTCCAGCTTCATCAAGGGCATAGACGCCCGTCCCGAGCCCAGCGTCTGGGGCGAGCGCCTCCCCTTCAACACCGTCTGCGGCGAGTACCTGAACAACTCAGCAGGGTGGGTGCACTCAGTAGCGTTCTCGCCAAGCGGGAACGCCCTAGCCTTCGCCGCGCACGACAGCAGCATAACGGTAGTCTACCCCTCGGGCCCAGAGCAGCCGCCGCAGGCCGTCGTGAGCGTGAACACGCAGCTGCTGCCCTTCATGAGCATGATCTGGAACGGCGAGAACGAGATCATCGCGGCCGGACACGACTGCGAGGCCTTCCGGTTCCAGGGCGGGCAGTCGGGATGGCAGCTGACCGGCACGCTGGAGGCGAAAGACACGCCCGGCCGCGGCGATGCGAGGGAGGAGTCCGCGCTGAACATGTTCAAGCAGATGGACCTCAAGGGCAAGGTCAAGGACGACACGCAGCTGAAGACGATCCACCAGAACACCATCACGACGCTCCGCGTCTACGAGGAGCACAATGGCTCCGTCAGCAAATTTAGCAGTAAGTCATCCAACAAACCCGCTCCCCTCTTTTCCATTAAAATATCACCGAAATGAGCCACCCAAACCCCATAAGCTAACACTCACAAAGCAAGCGGCGTGGACGGAAGAGTCGTCATTTGGAA
The DNA here is from genome assembly GCA_022385655.1 of Xylaria intraflava. NCBI lineage: Eukaryota > Fungi > Ascomycota > Sordariomycetes > Xylariales > Xylariaceae > Xylaria > Xylaria intraflava. The sequence continues at coordinate 20,390 of MU279937.1, read as the reverse complement.
AACCTAGCCGGGACGGGATGTACTCACTCAACCCAAGAGCCAGCCTCGAAACACATCATGAATACATATATAGTCTACATTATAAAAATGTCCAGCCCTATCATCACTTTCTCATGGCAACTACTCGTGAAATCCCGCGTAGCCGTGACATGGGCCCGGGTTTTCCATATCATATCGTAGACCACCTAGGCAGGATTACAAGTAAATAGACCAGACGTACCGAATCAAATAATCCTGACAAAAGTCAGCTTGTCGCGTCTTGAGAACATCCCTACAACACCGAAAGAAAACCGCCCATCCAAACTCCAAAAGGAGCACATCCCAGATACTATAATTCACGAAGTTAAAAAATTTCAAAGCTAAGAGCGTTTAAAACCAGGTCAATTAACAATGTATTGAGGACTACATTAAGGACCTAAATATAGGCCAATCGCACCAAGCCTCGTGCGACAGAGACTGGTATGAGCTGAATGCGATTAAGGACGTATGCAAGTGCTTTTATCCCAGTCCATGGGTTTTCCTCCAACCATAGGGACGTAGACTGAACCTGAACGACTATTACCATATGGATTCGCAATGATGAAAGTCGTGGAGCTTGACTGGTCTCTTAACCATGTCCTGGCGAGGTCCCCGGCTATGCATGCCTAAAGGCAGACCTGTTACTTAATGACAACGACGCCATGTCCGCGATACATCCGGTAAGACACATCGGAGGTCACCAGAACCGTGTGCGCTTCATGCCATTGTATGAGGTGTAATCCTCTCTTGGTAACGAGCCAATACGTTGCCTGTTCGGACAAGCGATTCTATTGTTCTTAGCAAGGGGTCACCTTGTACCGTGTGGGTGAATAGCAGTAAGGTCTGCGGCGTCGTTTGAAAAAGTTCCCTATAAGTCAAATAGCACAGCTATTGACCAATTGTACGATGATGTGTTGCTGGCTATAATATCGTGTGCGAAGTACCTCGTAAGCATCCAATATCACTGATAATAAGCTATGAGCATCCTTCGTGACATTAGACCTTGGTGACGTTCGGATAAGAGGCAAGCGTATGGGAAGATATCGGGTCCCACAGTATGAGAGAGTTATGAGAGTTATGAGAGATACGTCATGAAACGCCGGGTGAGATTCTGATTCTTGTAACTTGCAGCGAGGGATAGGGTGTACGATTAATGGCGAAGTGCAATTGCGATGGAAGGCTAAGATGAAGCCTGCTGGTTCAACTGTAAAACTAAACCGGCCATGAGACCAAAGTCATCATCCTCGCCATTCATCGGCGGCTCCCCATCATGACCTCCCGCTAGGGCAATCGGAGCCGATGGCAATTCTGTGCTTGCAGCCGTGTTGGAGGTTTCGGCGTCTACAGATGCTTTATTGGTGAACTTATGACCAGCGCATGGTAGGTCCGCCAGTGCCATTGAAGGTGATTGACTCGCTTTTGGTATCTTTCTACGCATACTCTGCGTTCTGAAGTCGCTGGCACTTTGACTCATGTGTCGGGCGGTTTCTGGTTGCCGAAGGCGGGGCTGATGCGTCGGTCCTTGTTTTTTCGAGGCATGGACAGCCGGAAGATGGCTTCTGTGGTCAAGATCTTTGTGATCAGCAATTGGGGGATTAGTAGAAACTTTCCCTAGGATCCGTTGTGACTCGCTGAAAGCTAATCCCGTGAGAGACTCTTTGATTAGGGAACGCATCCGAGTGCCTATAGTTTTCACCTCGCTCAGAATGTCGTTCAGGTTAGATAGGACGCCAGGAAGATCAGGTTGGTGAACCATGTCGGTACGCCAATCAAGCACCGGATCCCCCGTAACACGTAGTTGGATATGTTGCTGGAAGTGTTTGACCAGCTGCAGCAGGGAATATGACTTTTTAAACGAATCTGTAGGCATTACGAGACTAAGCTGGCAAACTTTGCACTGAAGGCCATTAACGTTGCGGAGAGGGCGCAAATCCTTGTGGCTAGAGAGGCCATCTGTGAATAAACTCAAAGCTAGGTCCTCGGAAAACCGTTTCCGGAATTTGGTGATCACATGGTGAATCACTACGAAAACTCGGATGGGCTTAGGGAATTGCCTCACGATAGCGAGGGAACGCCACAATACCTTTGCGTTGTGGGCAATGTCATCTAGTTTCAAGTGGTAGGCGGTAGGCGGCTGAGGCTGGTGATAGGATTGTAGCTCCATGTTCGTGTGGCTTTGATAAGAGGGATAGCCGCGGCCCTGGTATACATTTAAATCAACAGTCTTGGTTGGCTCAAATAACCCTGCGCCATGGGGGAATTCTGGCAATCCTTGGTAGGTGGTAGTTCCGACCAACTGCGAATCACTAGGGTGGTGCGCCGACCCTTGCAAAAAGGGAATGGCATATTCGTTCGGTTGAGCGGTAAATGGTCCTTGCATGTATGGAGGCTGAACTGGAACCTCGTCATACTGATTATGTGGTACGGGCCGACCGTAACTTGGCAGAACTCCCTCCTGGTGAAAAGGTTGCTCATGAGCGGTTGGCGTCGCTTCCATATATACCCTGTTTGGCTTATACGGGGGATTGCTAGTTTGTTGGTTTTTCAATTTCCGAGGCTCAGGGTGGACTGGAAACGTTGGAGTTAGAGAGCGATCCGAACTGAAAACTACGCAGAAATGTATATTGAAGACTCATCGTGATTGCGGAAACCTCAACGGTGGTTCGAGTATTAGAGTAGCGAAGGACACTTACAAGGAGGAACTTCGGGCCACTCAGCTCGCCAATGGACTACTGCATTACCAAGGCTGAGGGACTTTGTGTGTTTCGCAGCATAATGCTTTTTCAAAAGTTAGAAATTATCGGTTATAGTGAAGATTAAAATCGTTATTGGTGGACGAGAAGGTAAGCAGGGAGAAGAGCATGATATGATGCCAAAAGGCTACAAGACTTGAAAAACCGAACACGACCTACCTGGATAACCCCTTCCAATCCATAGAACTTGGTATTGTTCAGGCACCCGTTACAGTAAAAGATTTCTCTCCCGTATGATCCCGTAAACGGCTTGACCTTAGTGTCAAATAGCCATTTCATGTTTTCAAGTGTAAGCTTCCGGGTATAAGGACCACTTTGAATGTCGGAAATTGGCGACTGACCTGCAGCCCGGTCAACAGAATCTGGTCATATTAGTATGCCCTTTTCAACAGTGTCATACGCGGATTGTTGAGGCGCGAAAAGGCATCGCGGCTTATGAGGTAGAGAAAGAACAATGTGAAATAGGGAGTATTGATCCAATGAACGATTGCAAATATGCGTACCTTCTTGCCGAATTGCAGCATAGAATTTTCTTCTAGTATATAAGAGAACGTCAGCAGCAAACTGCGGGCTAGATTGCCTATTAACCTTGCGACCATTTTTCCAGGTATCACGGATAAACTCATCAGCTAAAGCCGACATCCTCGTTCGAAGGGACGTCTGGGCGTCTATTGATTAGAGTGTCAGTACTATTCATGCATTATCTATTGCTTGGGAATCATTATAAGTATACGACAGCATGTGGAGCATTATAGGTCAAATCGATTCCTTGAATTTGGCAAACAGCGATGAGAGAACGCCACTTACCATCCCAGTCTTTGTCGATTTGTTGTTTGCTTTCGAGAGCCGACGTCTTGGAGTCGCGTATATCCTCTGATTTTGGGAGAGTGTACTGAGAATTGGCAGTTGTTTCCTGATTGAACGGCGACGGTTGATTTAAATCCTCCCGTTGTGCCATTAATCGAGGTTTCAATAAATCCCAGGCCGTATCACTCAAAGGCGATGTAATTTGAATTGCAGCCCGGAAGGCGGGAATTCGGGCCAAGATTTGGGCTGGTATTGGTGGTTCAAGTCGCATCGACCTGTTTTCAATCTCCGCACGACGAGCGGCTTTCATTTCTTCTGCCTTTTCGCGGGTCTTGTTAGATATGGCATTGGCCTGCAGACGGATTTGATGTTCTGAGACTGGCTGAGAAACTGAACCTTCTCCTTTCATAACGATTAGCTCCTAAATTAGTCGGGTAGTTCGGTGAAATTGCTTACGGGTGCGGGTAAGAGAAGATGCCTGGGTAGCGAGCGTAGTTACTGATGATTCCGATCTTCCTGACAACTCTATTGACTCCCCTTCCCTTTTAACAGTAGAGCAGGGGTTTGAAATCTTTGATGCTTTTAGTGCCTCGTTGGACTCCCCATTAACGTCAGTATGTTGAGAAGATAGGCGCTGCCGGATCCGTGCAAGTCCGCCCGACATCTCAAATTTCTCCCATCGTAGGGAATCTGCACGATGTTCCTTTCCACGTCCCTCAAGTCCCTTAAGCCACTCTTCGACTGTAGCTCCCCCCATCCGCCTGACTGAGGCAAACTCTTCCTGAATTACCGCTACATGGCTGGACAAGAAAGTTTTGGTGATTGGAGATGTCATACTCACTTGGCCAGTCTGAAGCATGGCTGATGATATCACACTCATATTATCACCAATGAATACGAAAGGGAGAGCCGGAATCAGAAAGGAGGGTATTTGGGATGAAAGTAACAAGTCAACTTCCTGATGAATAGTCAGGTGAGTCATTGCACGTGGCTGTTGAAATAAAAGCACATACCTTGATAGTCATCTTGGCGAGACATGCATCGCAGGCTGTCAAGGCAAATGGCCAGATGACTCGAGCGATAGCGTATTTTTTCTCGCTTGGAGACCCGATATCTCTATGACCACTCGTAACATCGCAAGATGGACACCTTATTTGACAAGCCAACTGCCACATTCGAAGCTCAGTATGATCTCGAAGAGGAGTAGGCATAGTCGGCCAGAATCGGCGCCTCGAGAACTGCCAGATGACTTCTGGCCTCAACGCAGAGAGAGAACCTGTGACGATAGAAGGTCGAGCATCATATGAGATCTTAGGAAACGGATCCAGGAGGTAGTTGAAACACCTGTCAACAGACAGCAGTCTGCCGAGCATTTTGGGTGGGAGAAACGTGAAAATATGTTGCCATATTTCGGCAGGCAGTTGATGGCTACCTGAAGACCGGGAGAAGCGCGTTGCGCCCTCGCCAACCCTAATCTTTTTGGCTGGCATAGACAAGCTAGGCATAGGAGATTTTCGCTTCTTGGAATCAAGCTGAGCTCGTTCTGTTGCGACACATGTCTCGAGTGATGGACATGGCTGGAACGTAGCGTCGTGTTCGTACACTGAACCAATGTTCTGTGTATTATTATTCTGATGGCTTTGGCTGTCGATAGAAATGGTGGCAGCATTTAGCGAGCGATCAGATCGTGAGCCAGCGTCAACATTGCCGGTCTTAATGGGGATCTTATTATCTTCATTGCGAAGGTGTGCTGTAGGCGTGATGCTCAACGCCTGCCCAGTGGGGCGTCCCCATACTCCATCCATACCGTAAGTGGTAGGATTGCTGAATTAAGTAGCTCGAGTTCCCGGCTCTTGTGAGAGTGTTATGAGGGAGACTTAGATTTCATAGAAGGGAATGGCTATGAGTATTTCGGCGTGCACAGAGAGTAGGAGTGCAGAGGAAACTAAAGAGACAGCAAGAAAGACAACAGTGTTCGTTGCTCTCTTCGAGACTAGAAGGGTCACGTCGCGTATCTCCAAATGCCTGGAGTAGAGCGTAACCTGGCTGGAGCTTTGATGGAGGCTGGATTAGGAAAGCAGCCAAAGACGACTGACTCAGTGAGAAAGTCAAGTTTATTGAATCGACTAGTTCAGTAAACAGAGAACTTCACTTGGAATGAGAAAGAACGAGCTGGTGGAGATGAGAAACGGAGCCAGCCGCAAGAGAGGATGTTGGTATCATATCGCACTGTTGATACGAAAGGGGCGAATGTCAATTTACCACTGGCAGTCAAGGACAGTTCAGAGTGCAAGCATCATGAGGTGAGGAAATTTCACTGGATGGAAGCGGAAGTTCTGTGCATCGCGATTCGCAGCGAGGCAACGGCCCGTGGATGGATGGCGCCGCTGCTGTAGGAAGAAGCAGGCGCCGGAGACAGCTTGGCTGATTAGTAATAAAACCCCTTACCCGAGACTATGCGATATATGCAATATATGCAATGCACGTTTTATGCATATGCAATACATGCGCAGTGCCCCTCCCCCACCACAACTTGGACTTACTCGCAAAGCAGAACATTCCAACACTCCCCTTTTTCGCGCCATCTCGAATTAGTCCCTGCCCGTCTACGCGATTTCTCGCATCAGTCGGTTTTTCACTCTGTTCCTCCGAGTTCAGCTTCTGAATATTTTTTTCCATTTTTTTTATCCGCGTCGTATCCATTCCTGGTTCGTCTTCGCTCCATATTAGCTACCTAGCTAGAGATCGCAAAATGGCTGCGGATACAAAGGTGTTTTCTCTCGAAGCGAGGGGCTTGAAGCTCGACACTGCCGAGGACTTGGAGGCTCACATCGCGCCCCTGCGCCGCATGGGGAACGTCGAGGAAGTACGCGTTCTCGGAAACACTCTTGGCGTAGGTGCTTGCAAGCTTCTTGGAGAAGTCTTGGCTACCAAGAAGTCGCTCAAGGTAGGTTGATATATCGGCGTCATTCTCTTCACCGTCCACCATCGCCCTTGGTCAGGTGTGATCTTGGGCCTCCTTGTCATATTTCTGGGCTTAACTTCCTCATTTTTCTAGATCGCCAACTTCGCCGACATATTCACGGGACGTCTGCTGAATGAATTACCACAAGCACTTTCTTACCTGCTGACTTCGATCCTCAACCTGCCTAACCTCCGGACCATCAACCTAAACGACAATGCGTTCGGTCTCAATACACAGGCACCCCTGATGGAGTTCCTGTCGAGTCACGTCCCGCTGCAGCACTTATATCTCAACAACAACGGGCTCGGCCCCCACGCTGGTATCAATATCGCCAATGCTCTCTCAAAGCTCCACGCGAAGAAGGAAGAGGCTAGAAAAGCCGGACAGGACGTCCCCGACCTAGAGACAGTGATTTGCGGCCGTAACCGCCTGGAAAATGGCAGCATGATGGCGTGGGCAGAGACTTTCCGCCTCCACAACAACGTTAAAGAAATCAAGATGGTCCAAAACGGTATCCGGCAGGAAGGGATTTCACTGCTTTTGAGCGAAGGTCTAAATCACGCTACCAAATTAAAAATTCTGGATCTGCAGGACAACACCTTTACCATCATGGGCGCCAGAGCTCTCGCTAAGGTCGTGCCGCTCTGGGCTGATATCATTGAACTCGGCATCGGCGACTCGCTTCTAAGCGCAAAGGGTGGAGTTCTGCTCGCCAAGGCCCTATCGAAGGGCCAGAATAAGAAGCTCGAGACCCTGCGCCTCCAGTACAACGACATAACCGCGCCAACCATCAGCAACCTGTCGGTCGCAGCTGTGAGTGCGCTGCCTGCATTACGGCGAATTGAATTGAACGGAAACAAGTTTTCGGAAGACGACAACTCAATCCTGGCTCTGCAAGTGCTGCTAGACGAACGCAAGGAGAAATACGCCGGTGACATTGTGGACGAGGATGCTTGGGGCGTAGATAGCCTAAGTGATCTCGAGGAATTAGACTCAGAAGAAGAAGAGGAGGAGGAGGAAGAAGAGGAAGAAGAAGAGATAACCCCAGAGAAGCGAGCCGAGAAACTTATCAAGGACGAGGAGGAAGCTCAGAAGGAGCCCGTCGTCCAGCTCAAAGACAAAGAAGTCGACGACCTGGCCAAAAAGCTTCAGAAGACCACCATCTGAGATGACGCGAGTAGATGTAGGTAGACGATATACCCCAGCATGTTTGCCTTTCATCGTTGAGCAGCCACTAGACTTTTACAGAAAAGAAAAGCCCGGTCTACTCAATTGTCCCCTTTCCCAAACCTCCGTATACCAATCTGAATAAATACACAAAGCATCGCTGCAAACCCCGCGAAAGGACACCCTGTGCATTTATGTACGTGCTGTGAGGAATGATTGTTCCCATTGTTATGCTAGGTTGTCCACGGCAAGCCGTCTAGGCATAGATACATGGATACTGTCCAGTTTACATATCCGTCACCCTAACGAGGGATCCTCCCCCCCGCGCGTGTATGGCCCGTTTCTAATTGTACACTTTCGCACCGACATACCTATAGCTACCTTACTTAGGGGCCCAGCAAGCCGTAGGTGACGGACCCGAGTGGCGAGTACCCAATACAAAAGAAGGCTTCCCCCCGGCCCTCCCTCTCTATTTCCTTCCATTCCCAAATCTTTTGTATGGATGACGTGACTAATGAATGAATGACTGACTGACTGACTGAACGGATGAATATATATTCATCTTTATAAAACCTCGCCGATGATCTTTGCTGCCTCCCTGTATGTCTGCAGTAGCTTTTCGCACTTTTCGCGCTCCTTCTTGACGCCGTCGTCTTCGTACAGTAACTCCTCGAACAACGTCTCCTTGTATAGCTCGCTCACTAGCCGGTTTTGCACTACGTCCTTGCAGTGGTTCACGAGGAGGTGCATGACGGCCTTGGGGACCTGGTCAGCGATCGACTCGCGGACGATATTGAAGTATGAGGATATGAGTGCGCGGATGAGCTCGGTTTCCATTGCCTCTCGATCAGTCAGAGCCGGCTCTACGTTGTCACCCTAGATTTCGCGCGTTAGAACTAGTATGTAGGCGTTAGAATAGATAGAGGGCTTACCGGTAGTGCACTTGAACCGAACGTGGCGGCCTTAGGGCTCTCTTCATCCCGGCTTGAAGGAGCGGGTCTGAAGGGCAGTTTATCCTCGCCGCGTCGAATACTCTGGCTAAAGGTTGGTTCCACCCCCTGACTAACATGGCGCGGAAGTGGTGAAGGAGCACCAGCACCCGGCGGCTGGTTTGTACCGTCTTTCCCAAAGAAGTACGTCAGGAACGAGTCTCGGGTATTCCCGGCTGACTGGGTGTTGAATTGGCTAGGTGAGCTTGAGCGGACGCCATTCATAGTTGCCATGATACTTTTAGCGCCGTCTTGGGCGTCAGGTGACAAGCTCCTGGAGCCCTTCTGCAGCTGCTTGCGGGGGTTAGATATCTCGTTCTTCTCATGACCCATTTCCTTCTCCTCTTCGGGGGTATCAGCCCCGTTGACATTCAGCTCCTTGAGTCGCTTCCTTTCTCGTCTGTCTCTTTCCTCCTGAATGAGCCTTTTCCGCTCACGTTCTTGTTTAGCGCTAACGACGTGGCTCATAGCAGCAGCAGCCCCCAGGAAGTTGGGATGATTTGTATTTATATAGGCGCGCTGAATAGATATGAGAGATTCCACGTAAGATGACGCAGGGCCCAGCCGTTCTCTCAATAAGTCCGAGACGACTTCAATAAGTTTGGCCTGAAGTCGGGGGTAACGCGTCAGCTCCGTTGAACCACAGGTATGACAAATTTTAATGAGTTCTTCATATACAAGCTCAACACAACGCTGACTGGGCATTTCTAGTAGCTTAATCTGCGGCTTCACTAGTAGGTCGAATGCCATTTCTGGCACAAACAAACTAGGGCGTGGGCCGGTGGAGTTGCGGATGGCGGTCCTGATGTCCAGTGCAGAAAGGTTAGAGGTAGGATCAATCGATTCTAAGGAGCTCCCAAAGACCGAATTGAAGATATAGTAAATCCGTGCACCTCCAGACAGCTCCTTAGTGGAAATCTCAGTTGAGGTTCCGTCGATAGACGAGATAAATGATGTAGCGAAGCGTGTCATTAGCTGGAGGATCATCGACCCGCGGTGCTCTTTCCCGCTGAAATGCATATCTCCATAGCTGGCAAGCTCTTGTTGTGTCTGGCCCATGAGGGTATTGAGGCGTGCTTTTATGTCTGGCAAACGCTCTCGAATATGAGACATAAGTGTTTGATTGAGCGTTTTGGCTAAGAACTGAGTTCCGCATCGTTGAGCAATGTTCCGGTATGCCGGATGATGGCGAAAGAATTCAGCTTCTGCTTTTAGAGCGTCTTCCATTGGTCGATTGCCTTGAATATCTTGTTGTGACCGGTTAACCACTCCTACAAACCCCAGTTTTAAAGGGTAAACTCGGCCAGACAAAATATCAAGGGCGTTCGTGCCGTGATCCATGAGGTCTACCTTGGTGAGAACTCCAATGGTTCTGCGGCCGAGAGGATCTACATGTCTGGCAAGCTTCAAAGCTTCCGAGTTGACAAGATCGACATTCGCGGGCGAAACTGCGAGAACGATACTGTTTGGCTTAGCAATGTACTCAGATATTAGTGCTCGCGTCTGTTTCTCGATATCTGCCGGCTGATCGCCGATAGGCACCTGTAAGATGGAGTAGTCAGTTGCTGTAGCATCAACGAAGGTGTCAGGAACGCTTAAAAAGTAGGCGCACTTTTGTAAGACCCGGCAGATCAACTAAGGTCAGGTTCAAGACATGTGGGGAGTAAATTTTGAGGTTGATAGGCTGTCTATTAATGCCTTTGTTGGAGCCAGCAACTCGGGATGTTTCATTCTCGATCTCGCGTTTGACATCGGCAAAGTCCGTGAAGCGGCGACTAGGAATATGGTGGAACTCAGCCCATTCGGAGCGGCGTGCCTGCGTTGGATTCCTATAGGCGGCGTGCACATCCGGTTCGGATGTATCCTCATCGACATTGATCAACTGCAAAATCAGGGGCCGTCGAGTGACAATGCCACTGCCCCTTGGCAGGAAGTCTCGGCCAACGATATTCTCAAGCACAGACGATTTGCCCGCCGACTGGGATCCGACCACAACCTAGTAGCAGAGAAGATACGGTGAGTATTGAGCAAATTGACGGCACATGCAGCCGTGAGACGGGCGACGAGGCCGTGAAGGCGCATGACGTACAATTTGCGGGAGGTCGAGGGAGTCGGATCCGATTGTATTGAAAACCAGGTCTTGAAGCTGGTTGACGACTCGCAACAAATCATCACCAAGAGCCGCCATGGTGGATTAGCAAGGGGGGACAGACAGATATCGGCAGTAAACGATCGCAACAGTCGGCGTGTGAAGATGGATGTGACGCAAACTTCTCAAGACTTCTCAAGACTTCTCAAGACTTCTCAAGACTTCTCACGTCTCTGCAGCTTTTGCGGCTTTTGCAACTCTTGCCTCGCCGGGCCAGAGTGTCGATTTCGGGTGTCGATTCAGGTCAGAAACGCGATGCTGGGACCATGCAGACCAGAAGAAAAATCAGGTGGGCAAAATGCCTCGTGTTAGCTCTCGATAGATCGGTAGAAAGCCGGTGTCGAGTCGAGAAGATACCATCCAGGCGTTGCTAATGTGCGAGCTCGGGTAAAGGTAAGGGGTTGGGACGGCCGGCCGATATGGTTGCGATTATTGCGACCGTTAATAAAAAAAAAGAGGTAGGTTTATTTACGCCGGGGCCTCAATAATGCACCAGCCCAAGCGGCATGTGCAAGCTTCGCCAGATGCATATCTAGACCCCGAGATGCAAAGCCCATTGGCGCTGTCCGAGCCACATACTTATTTTGTAGACGCATAATATACAGTAGCTGCATATTTATATATTTAGCAGGCACACGAAATACATACGTCACCTGGAGCGGTCGCCGGCAATCGCTATAAGTTGATAGACACCTGCAACAGACAGACACAGCATATGCACGCCGTGACAAGCCGTGGCCGGAAAATCACATCTCGGCTGATAATGGCCCATAATATTCGGAAATACACGCTTGGCTCGTGGACACACGTGGCCGTGTGTCAACTGTCAACTACACTAATCAGCTACTCATCAGTGCTGTGTGCGCTATACTGGGCGTTAGCCATATAACAGGTAAGGTGAGACGGGCCTCGTACCTAAGATGCCGGCTAACGATGTGCTCCGGAGGTATTGATGCCTTACCGGGTAGCATTTCTCAGTACGGAAGTGGTTGAAATAAGCTACAGAGCTTTTGTGAGAGGTGTTGTCAAAATGTACAGCGAAAGCGATTTCTGCATTGTATGTACGAATAGATGGGAGATCGGATTTGCTTACAGCCGATACTTGATAGTGCTACATAATACCCGGTATAATGTGAACCTCTGGCCGGCCGTTTTGGTCCAGCGTTTTTTCGGCTTCGTGACTTCCCCTTTGGTTGACTCCGCGGAGCGGATCCTGTTAGCCGCGGCCATCATCGTGGCAGGGGCCGGAGCGCTACCGGAGCCGTCGGTGTTGACGTCGATCATCATCTTGTCTCCCCGCTTCAAGGGCCCCTCTTCAGAGCATGCCCGCCGGTAACGTCCTGGAAGAGTTAATCATACGTGGCAGCCATGACTCACCACATCGATAGAGAAAAGCCGATATGGGCTCGAGTATCTCTGACTATTCAACATACCGGATCAGCAAGGATGGGCTTCCTGTAACCGGCCCGGAATATGGATATATGCCAGGTGAACAGTCTAGTTAGAGGACTCACTCACCTCGTTTCTAGCTACCTTTATCTGCGTAGCCAATTGAACCCTGTATTTTATTCCTTATAGCCAGTTAATTGCCCTTCTAGACATCCTAGAATGCTGGTCGATTTATTGTAGCCTCCTTGGTTGTGGATAAGTGTGTAGGTAGAGGCGAGTTTCCTACTTGCCTGCGATTCCCGTCGTTTCGCTTTAATACTCCGGCGAGGAAAAGCTGGCAATCATGAAGGTGATAATCCCTTTCGTCTCGCGGGATTCATGTCACTCACAGCTGCCACGAATCACATTGTACAGATATTCACTCAGGGTGAATGATTAATATAAGCCTGAAATAAAGGATAACATAGGTCACGGGCAAGGGCCACGATGGACCAGTGATGAACACTCCAGGCTCTGATCAAGAAGCTAGTTTGTTCATCGTCTTATCGACTACCATATTGCCTGCGTATAAACAAAGTCATATTGAAAGCTGGAACGGACGCTTTTACTTAATTGGGACTTCGGCACGCGAATTCCGGATATGTGATAATATTTGTTGAAGCCTACGTACAGCGTTCAGTCCGTGTGTCGTGGCCCCGTCTGGGTTTGTCGATATGCGTTGTAGCTCTTGACGTGCGGTTGTTACCAAAGGTCTTAGATCGCCCCAGACTTCATCCATATACGATGAAAGGACGTCCCCCCACTGAGTGAGCCAGATATCCCGAGCTTCGGTGGCGTCAGATACCCCTAAATGTTGTGTGAGCTGTCGGGATGCCTCACTGCTGTTACCATTTGATATGAAGTCGGGAACAAAGTTTAGCGCGTCGTCCCAGTCTATTCTGGTAGACGACTTCTCGCCAAACAATGCCTTCTTCAGCGTCGATAACTCCTCGGTCTTCGGGTCTGATCCGTAGTCGTAATCTTCATCAATTAGCCCCGTCTCAAGAAGTTCGACTACCTTGGAGCCATCGGCCATCGCGGGGGTTGTGGCAAGAGGAACGCGTGGTGAGCTCCCCTGAACCAGATTGATTGTACCGGGTTCGCCGCTTGTCTTATTAGCCGTCTGAAGGAACGCCGAAAAGTCGTCATCTCCGAAGCCTCCCCTGGCGTGGCTATTTGTAGATTTGAACGTGGTGCCTAACTCTGGCTGAACATTGGAGAAAGGTGTATGGGTGATATGTGCTGTCTCCTGAAGTGCCGTGCCGGAGCGTTGAGAAGCGCCCGAGGATTCCCCCTTGCTAGGAGGTAAGATACTGCCGCTATGCTGTCTATGATTTCCACTAGCCATAATACTGGTAGTCAGGCTGATACCAGATGTAGCTAGTCGGGATAATACAGACTCCGAGTGCGAACCGGGTTGTGTGGCGTTGACAGAGTTAGAATCTGGGGGTGGTATCGACGACGGTGTGCCGGGATCCTCTTTCGCCTTCCCCTTCCATTTCCTCTCTTTGCTGTCGCCGTCAACGGAATCACGCTGCTCCATACTGATGGCGGGTGTGACGGCCGGCGGCAAGATGTGCTTGATATGGTTTGTTTTGCTAGGACGGACACCTGAAAGATGGCACTACTGTGTGATAAAGAAGCTGGTGGTACTCTGCACAGAAAAGAAATACCAACCCAAGTTAATGCCGAGGTATCTGGTAGGGATGGACTGTCTACCGGCACATTACACTATACCGGGAACATGAACGTGCACACAAGTACTCGTCTAATATTCACCATTTTTTCTTTGTATTTATTCTCTTTGTATTCCATTTCCCCTTCCCTTTGTATTTTCCATGGAAAATCGAAGGTTTCGAAGAATTGCGGCTCTTGTTCTACTTGTCTGCTACAGATGTAAGTATGTCGGCTAACAGCCAGCTCGACAGGTTCGCGGACCGCACTCAACATCTGATATCTCGGCCTGCCGTATTGCTCGGCCACTTCCCCTGCCTTGTATTCCAAGGACGTCCGAACAGCGGCCGAGCAATAGGTAGGTATATCTTTTCCTCTTGCTGCTAGGATGACCCTCTCTTGACATCATTCCCTTATTAGTGTACCTACTCCAAGTACATATCTCGGTAGGTGACGGACTATCTAGTAGACAGATGAGTAAAAGGAAAGGTGTCATTCGTAGCATTGGAATTATTAGTAGTCAGAGCTCCATCCGTATATGTACATACAGTCTGTTCCTGCCAGATGTTGCGTGAGGTGGCTGGCTGATCCCGCCTGTGTGATTCCCTACACGTCAATACCTTAGGTACCGTTACCTGCACGTTGGGTGTCGGTAAACGGCAAATGTCGGTACCAAGATATGGACGCGCAGTCTACTAAGTACGGAATATATCCATCAACATGAAGTTACCTACCGTTAGCTGGTAAAGATGTACTTGTGCCTGATTGACAATGACATTTCTTATATGAAATGGCGGTTCGGTGAATCTCGTCATTAGCGGGCTACATGTAGATACCGCATAAGGCCTCACGTTGTTATCTCAGACCTCAGACCAGTTGTGTGGCTTACCTGTGGCTGGTGGTACATCGGGGCTAGAGGACCCACAACGCTAAGATTTCAACCAATCAGGATTCAGGGGAGGGAGGGCCACACAACTGGTCTGAGACCACGATTTGATGAATCGGGACTAAAGTTCTCATGCCCACGCATCCTATAGCATTCTATTGCATTCTGCCGCATAACAACGCAACCGGGCCACAGAGACAGGCCACGGAGGCAGGCCACGGCAGCGCAATCAGGCCACGAGCAGCGCAACCGGGCCACGGAGATAGGCCACGGAGACAGGTCACGGAGGCAGGTCACGGGGGCAGGTCACGGAGGCAGGTCACGGAGGCAGGTCACGGAGGCAGGCCACGGAGGCAGGTCACGGGGAGCAGCGCAACCAAGCCACGAGCAGCGCAACCGGGCCACAGAGACAGCGCAACCAGCGCAACCGGGCCACGGAGATAGGCCACGGAGACAGGTCACGAAGGCAGGCCACGGAGGCAGGTCACGGAGAGCAGCGCAACTAGGCCACAGAGAATAGCGCAACCGGGCCACAGAGACAGCGCAATCAGGCTACCAGCAGCGCAACCAAGCCATGGGCAGCGCAATCAGGTCACGGAAGCAGGCCACGGAGAGCAGCGCAACCAAGCCACGAGCAGCGCAACTAGATTACAGAGACAGGCCACGGAGAGCAGCGCAACTAGACCACGAAGACAGGTCACGGAGGCAGCGCAACGAAGCCACGGAAGCAGGCCACGGGCAGCGCAATCAGGCCACGGAGACAGGCCAAGGCAGCGCAATCAGGCCATGGAGACAGACTACAGCAGCGTAACAGCATTCTACAGTAATTGCCAGCACCCGACAGCATACGGTAGTACCCGACAGCATTCTACAGTAGGTGGCAGCACCCGACCGCATTCTACAGTAGGTGGCAGCACCCAACCGTACCCGTCAGTATCCGCCAGCATCTGCTAGCGTGCCCTGCGACAGCCATTACGAAAATCACAATATTGGCCTAGTAGCCAATGCGAATACATGTAAGCAGGCGTGCTTACTAAGATCGTTCAGAAAGTAGGTTCACTAAGGGGACGTAGAAGTAGTAGGCTTTACAGGGGGAAATAAGCGTATATTCTGGCTAAGCTACTAAAACGGGAAACGGGCGAAAAGGGAACGGAAAACATCTCCTCTTATGCCCGAGACCTGACACGTATACGAGTCGTGACCGAACCTCATACGATTCATGTAACAGTCTAGATGTGTTACCACACACCACAATGAGTCAGGTTACCTCTGATCCACTCCACAAGCTACTGCCAACACGCCCTCTAGCTTTGAGTGTGGATATGAGTCGGTTGCGGTTCGTCAACGTTGCTGTCGGTAAGTAAGTATGCGCTTAGAAAAACCTCCTGTGATAGGGCCCGAGGGCCCCTAATGCTGAGCATGCCTCAGCCCCAATGCATTCACAAAACGTCCGTATGCAGCTCGATCTAAGGGCTTTGTAAGACCGTCCGCTGGGTTGTCGTTAGACTTGACTTGGACCAGTGCTATATTCCCATCCTCGACCTCTTGACGAATATAGTGATAGCTGATACGAATGTGTCGTTTCTGTCGACTCATGGCCGTAGTTTGGGCCCAACTAATAGCGCCGCTGTTATCACAAAGCAGCGAAATTGGGCCGTGAGGCATCTGGTTAAGCTCGGTAAGTAAACTGCGAACCCAAGCAAGGTTGCCCGATGCCTCTGCCATAGCGACATACTCGCTGTCGCTCGAATGACGGGCGACAGTACTCTGAAGTTTGGAATGCCAGAGAACTGCACTCCCTCCCATAAATACAACAATTCCTGTGACCGATTTCGCCTCGTCAAGGTCACTTGCAAGGCTCGCATCTACCGCAGCAAAGAGCCCAAGGTCGTTATATTTTCGATGCGGATGCGCGTCGGTAAGCCGTTCATAATGTAGACTTAGATCTTGAGTGCCTTGTAGATAACGCGCAATGCGTTTTACGCTGTTCAGATGATCACTTGACGGGTTTGCCATAAACCTTGCCCACGTTGACGCAGCGTGCCCGATGTCTGGTCGGGTAATCCACGCTGGGTAAGCCAACTTGCCGAGCTTCGAAGCATACTCATAAATCTCCTGAGTGCTTGCTCGGTCCTCACGTCGTATCGCTAACGACGCGGATTTGGGGTCCATAGGGGTCGAAACAGAGTTTGTTGTGCTCATTCCCATGCTCGTAAGTGCTTTGGAAATGTATTGTGATTGGTCTAGGCTTACGTTGCCATTCTGCGAGGTCCTTCTGATCCTCACATTCAAGAACCAATCTGCCTGCCCGAGGTCGCTCGTTTCCACTACCTTTTTCACCTCAGATGCGACACGTTGCAGGCTCGTCAAACTGGCACCGAATAGTAGAAAGTCATCCACGTGAGATACCACTACCTCACCAGTTGTTGAGTTATAGTAGACTGCATCATCTGCGAGAAGCGGACGAAAACCGACCGTTTTCATAATCTCACGGGCTTTCATCTGCCACTCATGCCCTGACTGCTTAAGTCCATAGAGTGGGTTCATCAATTGAATCACTCGGTCAACGGCCCAGTTACACTCGTCAATCTCCTGAGGGAAAGCCGTAAAGTACTCGAAAAGCATCTGGAATTGCCTCATGAAGATCTTTTCTCGGAGTTTACCATTCAAGTAAGCCGCCACGAAGTCGATCTGTATAACGTACCACTCACGAATCGCTGCGAGGGCCATAAGAATGCGCCAAGATGCAGCCCGTGCCGTGGTCGCTGTGGTCTCGTTATAATCTATGCCTTTCTTTTGCGTGAAGCCTCTTGCACAAATACGGCCCTTGAACTTATCGAGCTCACCGGTCGACAAATACTTCTTACGCAGCACCCACGTAGCGTCAACGAGGTGCCCGTGAGTAGCTTCTGATCGTGGCACAAACTTAAATGTACCTCGTTCGAAGTTGCTTCGAATCTCTGCAAACATAGCCTTGATCCACTGCTCTCGTTCAGGTCCAGCGAGTGCTTCCTTGATACTAGGCTCATCGGGCGTGCTTACTTTTGCGTGAAACACACCGATCAACGCACTCAAATAGTCCGTGTGAAGAGCGTCAAACGTGCCATTCTCGATCGTCTCTAGGCTTTGATCTTCAACTTTCTCTACTGCGTCAACTAATCGCTTCACAACCTTCTCATGATTCTCAATCGGGTCGTTTTCGATATTTGTAAGGCTCGCTGGGGCATCGTTTCCGCCCTCTTGGATTAAGGCTTGTATAATATCTGGGTGTTCACTGGGTGCTTCACAGATATATAACTCGCCCTCTTGTTCAGCATGTGATGCTGATCCGACTCGCTCACGATCCGAATCCACAACATTGTCATCTTCATTTCGGATCTTTGTTCGGTTCTGAGCATGTCTTCTCTTCAAGCGATCCTGTACGCTGCGTGGTAGACTCCGTACCACATCGGTGGGATCTGGTTGACTGAACCTGTTCCCTACATTCTCATGGAATGTCACATGAGGCGTACGTAGCTCACGGCCGCCATGTATAAGCCACACAAGATAGTTCGTCTCGCCCTCGAAACCGAGTAGAATTGCGTCCGTTCCACGGGCGTCGAGCTTCTCTGACTTAACTCGTACACTTTCATCAATGAAAGCGATACATCTGCACCCTATGATCCTCAGGTGTGCAATGTTAGGTTTTCCCTTAGGGCCACCAAGTTCGGTGTGAAAACGCTCGTAAGGGACCATTCCACGGACCGTAGACTAGCCGGTCCTGTTAATTACGTACGTCGTAGCCTCCAATCCACGATTCCAAAATGCTGTTGGAAGTCGTGATTCAATGAACGTAGCACGTCCTTCATCTTGGAGGAAGCGTATACTGCGCTCTGCTGCACCGTTTTGGTATTGGTTCATAGGCGTACTCGTAACGATTAGGATAGCTTGCTGACTACAATAGCTGTCAAGCTTCCCCATGCCAAATTCACGACCGCCATCTAGTCGTAATACACGCGGTCGACGCTGGTACTGCTCGTCGTCCTTCGGTATCCATGCGGCCAATCGCACCCCAATGTACTGTAGATATTCAATCACAGCATCCCGTGCTTCGTCTTTTGTTTTATGTGCTTTGAACGTCCGATACCTGCTATCGTCATCAACTAACAAGGTGTAATAACGATGTCCACCGATCGAAATCGGCTTGAGTTCGCCCAGATCTCCCCACGTAATCTCACCGGGATACGTGGCGCGTTCTTGAGGATCACGGCCAATGGTCTTCTGTGCTTTCGCACGGTCACAGGAATAACACGGCAGATATTCGACCTCATTCGGCTCGAGATCGATCCCTGTGGTCCACTTAATGGTCCACGTTAGGCGTTCAGTACTGGGATGACATAGGCGACGATGCCACAAGGTAAGTTTACGCTGCACTTCCGGTGTGGCGAAGACTCGTCCATTGATCGTAGCCGAGTCAAGAGTAGACACAAGGTCAGTAATCTCCTTAGTTGTGTGTGCACCGTGATTATCCTTGAAGACCAGCTGAGGCTCGGGCGCCCCATATAACCATAGGAGAAAGCTGCGTTTGCTGACATTAAACGTTGCGATTGCTTCTCCTCTACGGCTCATCAACGAGTCTCGTTCGATGTAGCCGCCACGTAGGTAGTGTCTGTGTCCGGAGATAATACGCAGTGGGAACGAAGGGATCAATAACACAAAAGAAATTCGGAATTCTTTACGCTCCCCATTCGCCCCGGTGAGGGCGTAGATCACACTTCCTGCGGCTATGGCACGTACGGGACCACCACCTGTCATGATCATGTACGGTTTGCCTTGACGTAAATCTTGAATTGTACCAGGAATAAGGTCGCCCTTATCATTGGTGATGTCAACGGTCGAGCCCGTATCGTATAAGAGTCGATCTTGAACATCGGGACCAATACTGTAAACACAGCTTCCATCAAGTCCAATCATTAGGCAGGTTGACGAGACGTTTTCGTCCCGTACCGGATTCTCTTGATGAGCGTTATCGGTACTAGAAGCTTGCACTTCTAGAGTACTTGTCTGCTCTTCGGGTAGGCAAACATCGCCTACAAATTCTTCCCACGCCTTCGGATCATAGCCGCGTCGTTTCATCTCCGTCACATAGGCGTTCTCAAGTTCTTTCAGATCTGAAGGATTCATTCTTACGGAGAATGAAGTTGGCTTGTTGGCTAAGTCTTCAAAGCCACTAGGCGGTCCTTGATTAAGGTCGTCGTCTGCCTTAGCTCGATATGTGCTGTTCGAGCTATTCGAATTCGTACCATTGGCGCCCTCTTGTCGAGGTGCTTTCGATCGACAATTTCTTGCAATGTGGCCGAGCTTGCCACATCTATGGCACTTGATTTTGCTTTTCGCCGATTGCTTCGAATCTGTACCGTTAGCGGTACTATTGTCACGATCATCACTGTTGCTATAGCTCTTAGACGAGCTTTTGCCGTTGTCATACGGAAGTATGAACAGTCCTTACCTACAGCACCTCAGCTATGCCTTACCTCCCTAAAGGGACTGTACATTCCTCAGACACACACCAATG
>MU279936.1:0-22932 GCA_022385655.1 Xylaria intraflava | reverse complement strand
ATTGGTCAGAATATCTAGTCTAGTGGGTCCGACCTACCAGAAGTATCACTAGCCACAATCAGCCACGCAGCTGGTCTGAGCCCGCTGAGATAAGACTTGGGCAACCCTCTTTTCCCATGGGGATCCACGTGAATGTTGACCTTGCTTCCACTGCGTCCTACCTCTTTAGTTAGGTGTCTTAGAACGTCGACGGACCGACCAACCGGGAGAAGACCCGATGCGACGAGTCGATCCGTTAGCAGTTACGTGTTCTCACCATCACATTTCGCTAAGAACGGTGCCATCAAGCTAGGTAGACGTCATACCCCACGACACCAATATTAACGATCGGATATTCGTTTACATGCTGAAGCACTTGTCGTCTTCATACTCCTACCTTTCCTCATAATCAGTGACATCGCAAACATGTACCGTTATTTCCTCTGCTCTCTGTCGCTGCTCGCCTCCGCCGCCGTCGGCGCGCTGGCTGCGGACCTGAAGATCGACGTAACCCTCCCCGTCGAATGTGAGCGGAAAACGAAGGACGGAGACACCATTATGGTCCATTATCGAGGCACGCTGGCCGACACTGGCGCACAGTTCGACTCCAGCTACGATCGCAAGAAGCCCTTCAGCTTCCCACTCGGCGGTGGCCGAGTAATCCAGGGGTAAACAATGCGCCCAAGATATTCAATTGACCGTCCCAGTTTGCTGATTTGGGTATATGCAGATGGGAACAGGGTCTCCAGGACATGTGCGTTGGTGAGAAGAGGTAAGCAATTGGCAACCAGCTAGCCAACCTACGCGGCAAGCAAGGCAAGACGACCCCCGTACATGGCCTGACTGTCCGATATAGAACCTTGACCATCCCCTCCGAGCTTGGATACGGCGAACGTGGAATGGGCCCAATCCCCGCCGGCGCTACGTTGAGTAAGCACCCCCGATTAATGCTGTAGTTCATAGCAATCGATTAGACGGATATCTAACAAGGCACCACTAGTCTTCGAGACGGAACTCGTGGCGATTGCTGGTGTCCCTAAGCCTGAATCGAGCGCAACGGAGTCCAAGGCGAGCAGTGACGAGAAAGCGACAGAGACGAGCACGGGCACTGCCGAGAGCGCGAAGGAGACCCCGGCACACAGTGAACTATAGGTTGAGACCGAAGTAAAATGGGAAAACACCTAGACTACACAATGTGCTCATCAATCGCCCGTCCGTGCTATTCTGGCTTTCGATAAGGCCGTTCGGTGCCGGGCACGGCGTCTCTGAGTGATGATATTTCTTCGTGTGGGGGATAACACATCCACGCAACATATTCATATCATATCGATGCATTGACATCCTAGCCAAGTTGCTTTATTTTTCGGCGCGACTGCTAATGCGCTTCTAATTCACAGGCCATTCTTAAGCTGATTCCTACTCATGGAGACCCATACTTGAACGCTTGACCTCAACACGTAATATGAGTCCGATGTCATATGATGGATGCGGTGACAACCACCTAACAATGAACCCGTCTATCATAGATCGATCATGGTTTAGTATAGTGTGTAGGAGCGTGATTGTTCTCCTCGGATGTGGCATGAAGCGTTCACCCGGATCAAATATCCTTCCCCAGGTTAAGGAAGCCTAGGTCATCTCGTAAGACGCCCTGCCAAGCTTCAAGGTGTTCGTACGGGAAAGGACTCGTCTCCCCAGTCGTCCGGTAACCCCGATGCTGGTACCAGGCAATGAGCTCGGCGCGCGTGTTCACGACCTCGAACTCCAGCCTCGACGAAGCCCACTCGCGACGGGCATATTCCTCGGCCCATGTGAGCACCCGGCCTCCAAGACCGTGTTTCCGATAACTGCTGTCTACGGCCAGCAGCCCAAACCAGGCGCGGTTTTCATCGAGCTTACGCACCGAACAGTGGGCCACGATGACGCCTGTTGACGCGTCGGTGACCGCTAGGGCGGCGCAGTCCGGCTGGTTGATCTTGGCTTTAAGTCCGGCTGCATTCGTGACATTGATGGCCGAATGATCATCAGTCAGGAATACATGTGAGCTCTTGTCATCCTGGAATGCGGCGTTGATCATTCGCTCCAGCGGAACCGCATCTTCTTCGGTCGCGAGGCGGAAATTGAAATTAGGGCTCATTATATCTGAGTGAAACCCTTCGGGAGGTTGACGTAAGTCTAAATTCGTTAATGAGCATATAACAGGATGTTTGCAGTGACTCGCTGCTTTGGTGGCCAAGGCGCTTCTTCGAGCAGCGGTTGTGGTAGGGATGGAGAGATGTTGGTACCTAGGAGCCAAAGACATTCGACAAGTATTTGTACCAAAGCAAATTACATTTACGATCGCTTCTCCAAAAAGCTGTCAGCACGGCCGCTCCACGCCAGTTCTCCGAAGGACTGACGCCCTTTGCCCCGAGTGCCAAAAATTGCTCCTCGCAAACGACCATAATTCCCATCTGTCACGGGAAGGGCGCGATAGGGGCTTGGGGGGCCAGTCCAGTCCAGCGGCAGGTCCACTTTTGGTGGCCGGACCGATCACCTTTTGCACTTTACGAGAATTGCTGACAGTTATCAGCCCCTTGCTATGTAACATCGCATCGTTGCTTTCGGTTCTCAGGCAACGATGTTTGTCTTCTTGTAAGATTGCCTTCAGTGAAAGGGTTACAGCGCAGTAATAACTGTCACTATTATTAGTTGGCAATAATCCGCCGAAGCAAGTCATGGCATTCACCATGAATGCCGCGTATTACGAACACATACGTACCTACATTACTGGAAACTTCCTAGTTTCACGTGTGTGATGACACAAGTCCTGTCAGGCAATTAACCATGAATCGGTGGATATTGCACCCGTCATATCAACGGGGTCTCGGCTCGGTCCGCTGCAGATGCCTCCACAGAGCCCCGTCCCGCTTCGTCGTGCAGATGAGCTTGTCTACTAATCGAACTTCCGTATTGTACTTTTCTCCGGCATGGTTGACCACCTGCAGCAGTTTGTCGGATTGTCGGAGATGAGCTTCTACGTTCCAAGCGACGAGCTCACATATTCGATACGCCATGAGCCTTTCACGACCTCACTCGATCGCCTGTGAAGTTTCAAATACCGGATCGGGCAAATCATGGCTCCGGCCCTCAAGGGACTGGGGTCGGACTTGATACAAAGTTCTGTTCAGAAGCTGCCAACTCGCTTGCTTGCAAGGTTGTCCAACGCCTGCAACATCATGCTAATAGGGATGTGCGACGCCGAGGTTGGAACATACGGACGTCGCGAGCAACCGCCAACGGAATGGCAGATGAATCAGTGAAGCAGGCATCCTGTTGTCTCTCACATGGGCCATACGAGCGATCATGACGGACCTATGGCTTCGGGGTTATGTCAACTTCTGGACCGCAAGTGGTCCTTTGACTGGCCGGATGATAAAAATTCAGATACGCATGCCAGGCCCGTTCTACAGGTGCATTTCAAGTCCGGCAGGCATCATTAATACTTCAGGGGGTTAAACCAACAGCGACATCCACCGCTGCTTGCGAGCCTGCGATGAGGTACCCTCATAGCAAACAAATACTGCCACGCGGTAAGTATGATCTCAGTATCATAGATTTATAAAGAGCTCATTGAAACTTGAGACTAGGACATAGTACTGGTTACCCGTTATGACTGGCGGTATTTAATGGGTACGGTTATAATAGTTTCTCTACGCGATTATCTGGTCGGGTTCTTTAGGAGTCGGACATCGTCAAACTGATCTTCAGCACAAATACTGATTGATAGGTTTGTTACTTGTAGCGTTTAGTCATTCCCCGTCGGATTCAGATGTTTACTTACTATAATAGCCCGATCTCACCTGGCATAAGAAAAGATATCCTCTTTGCTATAAATTGCAACAACGCTTTTCCTGGAGAGTAAATTTATACATCCATTCGCATATATTAACCTTCACAGGCTTCATATTGGCACGAAACCTCACCCATATACTTCAAGATGACTGGGCTCGAAGACTCTTCCCCAGGTGATCAATCGACCTTGCCGGAGATGATTCAAAACGCGGTTCATCAAGAAGATACCCAGGAAAATATGGCCATAGACGTAGCCAGTCCGAGCTCGGAGGGATTCCCCAAGTTCATGATGCTACCCGCAGAGGTACGAGTGCTAATCTATCGGGAAGCAATTTTGGAAGCCATGAAGTCGGTACAAACGATAACTATACGCCGGGGCCGCTGGGGTGAGAATGATACCGTCTTGGTGTATACGCGGCAAAGCCAGAATAACGGTAAAGGTATCATGTATACCTGTCACGAGGCCAGGGAGGAAACAAAACGATTCTTTCTCACCCTCCCTACTCGGTTCGTCACCGACCCCGGCGCCAACCTCATCAACATGAACCAAGGCCAGAACCAGAATATCCGGCCGATAAAGTCGCTTTCCATAGGCGATAAACTATACCATTACGACGCTACCTTCTCCATGGACGAGGCGTCGGCCATCGAGATGTTTAATTCTCTGTGTACGGGTCGCCAGACAGGGGCACAGTTCGGCTGGTTGCGAAATTTGTTGGTCGATAAGCGTACATTTTTGCACCTACTGAGCGGGTATCACGACTTCGCTCGTAGCCGGCCTGGTGCGCCCTTCACGGAGCTTCCGGGCCTGCGAAGGATCGTTGTGGGGTTCGCATATCGTTTTCAGGACGTAGCGGTCGTGGAAGGGTCATATGACGATGTCGTGACCGAGGTGGAAGTCATAAGAATTCCAGGACGGAATGGAGAGGCGGCTAACTGTTCCATTGTTCCCCGGGAAATCCACTCCATGATAGAACTCAGTTGAGTATTTTTTTTGGTGTTTATTTTCTCTCTTTCTTTCTACCTCTACCCGTCACGAGACAACAAGCCCCGAGCGAAATTGAGGGTCATGTAAAGATTATTGTAGCTATGGAAGCTCTGTTTGTGGATGTTTCTTAGGAAAGGTGATCCGCTAACGAGGGAGATATAGTGATTATTAGTACGGCTTGCCAGACAACAAACGAGGTGGCTGATCTGGAATCAGCAGGTATCGAGGTGGTTTGGGCCAGCATCAATGGCGAAGCTTTAATAAGGCGACCCGATATTCTGGTGGGACCTTTCGGTCTTCTGGCGATACCCGGTGCAAACTATTATTAGACTGGTGATTGGTAATCTAGAAACGACAGGGAATTAGGCAGATAGCCATGAGTAGTTCAAATACCTGAAACGGATAGCCTTTGTTGTATGGTAACCAGCCACCTACTACCCAGTATGAAATACGGGGTAATATTCTCAATTGTCTAAGGTGTCTAAAGTGCTGCGTGGTGCCTAACGTTCGCGGCCGTCGATGTGGCTTACCTATTATAGTGTATGGCCCAGCGCGCTGGGGCCTTTTCAAGAGAGACTAGGCTCGTTGGGAGCTCGTACTATGTAGTAGTATCTGGCGATGTCAATCAAGTGCCGATGCTTACTTAGTATGTGATTTGGAGAATGAATTCTTGGCGAAAAGAAGACGGTCGCGTAAGGGGTGCTCCGGAGTCTATAGTTTGCTGTGCTATAGAATAGGAGCATTTACCCCTCATACGATCGTACTGGGAAAACAATGTCATGTACTGAAAGCTTCAGGCATTCAATTTTCGCCGTGCCTAAGGGAAAGGCGCATCTGCTGTTTAAGGGTGAGGAAGATCTGGTCAAGATCTGAATACACCTACTGAGTAACTACTGTGCGACGACGATGCTGATTTAGGTATAAAGACTAGATAGCATATGAGCTAGGACAATAAGGTGATGATGTAAGTACCTTAAGAGGACATGACTCAGGTCGTTAAATCACGCGTCATGACGATACTGGTAGCCCTAGATACTGGAGGATGAATACCGCTTCGTTACAGAGAGGGCTATCTAGTAGTGTACCTACATCTACTGTGATAAAGTATACGCCTGACATGGTGAAAAACAACATATAGCGACATATTTAGCATAATATGCCCTAAGGAGCTTGTTACTAATAGACGGCACACTACGGAATATATATAGTATTACTTCGTTCTGCTCAGGGAACTTGATTCAACTGATTTCAATACTGTTGCCGTGTCAGAGCTGTCATCTCTGCCGAGCACCATGGCTCTAACCTATATCGCGTCCCTCGTCCTATTAGGACTGCTCTACCCTGTTGGTCTTGCGATATATCGTCTCTACTTCCATCCATTGGCGAAGTTCCCGGGCCGCCGATTGGCGTCGATATCGAAATGGTACGAGGCATACTTTGACTTGTTCGTACACCCCGGCGGCCAGTACTGGTACGAGATTGAGGAAATGCATAAGGTTTACGGTATGGTGGCGTTCAAGTCTTAATATCAAGCTTCATTTGGTCTCATCGAAGCACTAGGCCCCGTGGTCCGTGTTAATCCGGACGAGCTTCATATCGATGACCCTACCTGGATAGACAATCTTTACGCAAGCTCATCGCAGGTAAGAGCCCATGACTAGCTCATAGATCCTCATTTAATTTGATCATAGGGTATCCGGGATAGATACCCTCCCGCGGCCCTTATGGGAGGAGCACCAGAGAGCGGTGAGTCCCATCAACCATATCATTCCAAATCGCCAGTAGACAAATGTCTCATGTAACGAAGTTTTCGGGTCTGTTTCCCATATCACGCATCGTGCTCGGCGGACCTCATTGAACCCTCTATTCTCGAAGAAGGCTGTTTCCGACTCGGCAAGTGTTGTGTACACTCATACAATCGCTTTGATGAAGCGCGTACACGATCAAATCAAAGAACAAGGCTACGCTGAGATGCGCATGAACTATCTTTGTTTGGCTACAGACACTGTGACGGACTACTGCTTTGGTCAGCCCACGAACCTCCTAAAGGACGTGGACAAATCGGTCGGGTGGTTTAATACTATGAAGGCCATCGAAACCTCGACTCCCGTGGCCAAGCAGTTTCCATGGCTGATACCTTTTGTGCTGAATCTTCCAAGTTACATTGTTGATAAATTAGGTCCTCACCTCGGAAGGATCATGGCGCTTCGTGTGGTGAGTAGTTTCGCTGCGGCCTCAGGGCCATGATCAAGGATTATATTTGTATGGCCATGTTTGCTCATACTTCATTTCTCAGGACTTGCTGAAACAAGCAGAACAAGCAGTTAAGGATTATGCGGATCCGATCAATGGCCATGAGAAAGAATCTCAGGGAGCCCACAATCTCTTTCGTACCGTTCTTTCGAGCAAAGTTCTCGATCCTTCTGATAAGAGGGCAACACGAATGGCCCAGGAGGCCTTTACTGTTATAGCTGCCGGTAGTGAGACATCTGGCCGTATTCTGTCCACAGCAACGTTCTTCATAATAGCCCATCAAGATCGCGTCCTACCGCGGCTATTAGAGGAACTTAAAAGTGTCATGCCCGAGCGGAGCTCCAGACCGTCAATTCACGAGCTCGAAAGTTTACCTTGGCTAGTAAGTAATCACCCATCGCCTACCGACTATGCTTGAGAAAAGATGAGTAACATTGTCCGCGACAGAGTGCAATTGTAAAAGAGTCGTTGCGTATTACAGCCTTGATAACCTCGAGGATTCCGGTCGTTTCCCCGGTTGAATCCCTCAGGTACAAAGACTGGGTGATCCCAGCAGGAGTCAGTGACCCTCTCCATCGCGATTGGCATGACATGAAACGGCTTCTTACTATTATCTCTGTAGACACCAGTTAGCATGTCACCACGAACCATTCTGCTTGACCCGGAAGTCTACCCAGAGCCAAAAGAGTTCCTGCCAGAACGCTGGCTTCAAAAAGACCTCGATCTACTGAACCGGAATTACGTTCCATTCAGTCGAGGTACATTCAACTGCATTGGGATGAAGTAAGTTTCGTTGTTCCACGTTGGATCACCTTTTAACTAATAGAACGCTCAAGTCTTGGTAATGCCGAGCTCTACGTGGCTCTCGCAATGATGTTTCGCTGGAATAAATTTGCGCTGCACGAAACATTTCTTGAGAGGGATATCGAGATCATTAGAGACTGCTTCGTTGGCGAAGTATCTCCCGAAACGAAAGGGGTGAGGATCAAGTATGAGGATGCCGAGACTGCTGGAGATTGGTCTCCATTTTAGTCGTGATTACTCCTCTACGCCACTGAGCAGCATGGCAGAGGATCAATCTCATACACGAGGCGAGAACAACTCGAGAAATCGGCCCCAGGATCCCTTTCGTCGTTACGAACTCGAGTTGACGCCATCAATTGAAACATTAGTGTTCATAGTACCCGATGGCAATGCTCTCCCTGTACTATGCAGCGGCAATTCGCGAACTGGGTGTTCAAGTGTTTGCCTTTGATAACTTCCCCGTCTGGAGTGTTTTGAGACATTTGGTCTTGCACATTGGAAGGACATAGGATGGCGTGTAATACCACATCGCAGGAATTGGGAGTCAGGCCCGCGTGTACAGAGTAAGCTCTACGGCAACACGCATTCAATCTATCCTAACTATCGGAACGTAACCTAGGCGTTGTAAGGAGAACGGGAGAAGCCGACAGTAAACGAGGCACGGTTAAGCAAGGGCGAAAATTGGTGCCCGCTCGGGTTTTCATGCCCAGAAGATCGACTGGGTATTGGTTCTAGCGCCTATCTAGACTGGCCTTGCCGGCATGGCAAACGACGCCCATGCTTGAGATATCTGGGGTCTTATATTAAACATGGGCTGGATTTAGGCTGCTCGATACAAGGCCCTACCACCTGCGAGCTCGGAGGGTGGCCCTCCGCGTCATCTAGAGAGGGCGTAATGTGGAGCAGAAAAACTCCGGGTCTGTAATCCCAGGCAGTACCTAGTTCAGCTGCTACCGTAAATCACGCGTGAATCTCTCTGGAGTATCGCGAGGGATTAAGGGAGTACACGACAGGCGGACTGACAAAGTGGGCTGCTGAGTGTGGTGATAAGGATGGTCGTCCTCCAGGGATCACACGTCGGATAAAGAATGAAATACGATTACGCTGTGTATCAAGGTCAAAAGACAAGGAGGTTTCGCGTCGCTCGCAATCAACTTCAGCGAAGAGGCCGTGAGGTGAGAGCGTGGAAAGGGTCCAGACTCCTAAACGAGCCTCGGAAACGGGGCCGGCGCCGAAATGTGCGGGATCGGGGCGTAAAGGAGATCCGAGGCAAATCCGGTCTTAGCTATATTGCTAAAGTGCTTTATCCGGCGTAGGGCCTTAGAACCTTTGGACTACTTATCATAATCAACAATCAAAGGGAACGGTTCCTATACGACGAGCCAAGCCCAGTCAGGCAGGGGTAAGGAAGCATAGGGTTGCAGCGGCGTTGCAAAGCATTCCTTTGCTGACTACCTATACGAAAGGCGGCCCAGTATACTTTTCAAAAATACGACGGCCTAGAACTCTCCGTTCATGAGATGAGGATGGCTCACACCGCGGCTTTATACTTCAGCGAAGTGTCCGACCTCTATTGACTCAAGTATTAATCCAAAGCCCAACCCGACTTACCTACATTGTGTACGAAATGTTACGGACGTAACGCGTTTCTGAATTGCTCGGCCATTCAGGGGTGCAACCAAAACCCCTTTTGAACCCCATCAACCGGGTGGCCGAGCAGTGGGATATGCCGGACAATGGGGTAAAGACGTTAATCAATTCTTCATACACAGATTCATATACGACCGCCCATCCAACTTCACATCGTACATTACAAGCTTTTTCATGTAAAACTACAGCCCAATCCGAGACGCAGGCACAATGACTCGCTTAACTCTACAAATAGAGCCTCCTGAGAATCTCGCGGTCATTCGATATCCCACCAATGATTAATTGCAAAGTCTTGTCCCGATCATGGAGGTAATGTCAAGCACCGTCGTGTGAAGCTTGGTATCTCGTTTCCGCCAATAACTACGGTCAGGCAGCACCTTGGCATTACGCTCATGTTGCATTCCGGCCTTTATCATCCAACCTGGTTGACAACATACAAGCTTCCTGGCCATGACTTTGGACTGGCAGTCGGTGTACGAGTCTTCCGCTTCGGAGAAAATGCGAGACGCAGCAGGCGTCTGGGAGAAAGGTCGAATCTGATGCGCTACTGGTGGAAATATGATGAAGCAACGTCCATGAGATCAGCCCTGTCGAGGCTCACGGGCTCGCGATAGCCTCTTGAACGTCCTGGCTCAATATGCCTAATATTTCACATCTCGTATGCGAAGGGACGAGTATAAAGCGAGGGGAGCTGGCATGGACAGATTGCTATCCTCCTCATCAACAGCGACCTCAGACTTCTACTGCCTATAATCACATCCCGACTAGAATTCAGAAACAATGAAGTACTCTGCCCTCTTGGCGCTCGCGCCCTTCGTACGGGCATGCACAAACCCCGACACGGACGCTTGTGCCTCGTTCATGACGGCCCAGGCCGCCACGGCCTCCGCTTTCTGCGCGACGTTCACTCAGTCAGTGGTGACCGCTACCCAGGAATTACCGTCATGGGCAACCGCTTGCTCAAACAAACCAAGTGCCATCTCTAAGGTGAGGAATACATCGACTTCCGTCGTCAGGAATCGTCACTCACAAGTCATCGCCAATAGGAATGCTCTTGTGCCTTCACAGGCGGTGGCGGCAGCGCCCCGACGACGACTCCTACCAGGACGACCTTCACTACTACCACTACCGCGACATCCACGGGCTCCGGCGGCGGTGCCACGGGTGCTTGTGGGTCATCGGACTATGTTCTTGAGGGGTACGGTGCTGGCACCACCGGCGGTGGTAGCGGCAGTGGAACAACCGTCACGTCGTGCTCGGAACTCGAATCCGCCGCTGAAGGCGGTGGTGTGATCACCATTTCGGGCGTCCTAGATGGCTGCGACAGTAAGTATCCAAATTCTCATCTCCCTCCCCAACATCTACATGGTCGATAATGTGATGTCTTTTGGCCCATAACACGGGGCTGCCCCTATACTCACTCACATTACTAACTCGGCATATTTCAGTCATCGACTTGGGCAGCGATACAACCGTAGTCGGCTCCGGTTCCCAGTCAGGATTGGTAAACGGCGGTTTCCGCATCAAGGAGCAATCCAACGTCATCCTGAAGAACCTCTACTTCCACAACCCGCCCGAGGGCAAGGACCTCGTCGAGGTTCAGTACTCGACCCAGGTCTGGGTCGACCACTGCGACGTAAGCCTCTTCCCACATGCTCTACGGGGTTTGGTAACCAAACCGAATGCATGATGATACTGATTCGGAATCATGATTAGTTCTCCACCGACGGCCTTACCGGCGACAAGGACTACTACGACGGACTCCTTGATATCACGCACGGAAGCGACTACGTCACAGTCTCATGGAACAAATTCCACGACCACGTACGCATCCCTGACCCCCCCCTTCTCTCACTCACATATCCCCAAGCCCCAAAGAAACAAACAAAGACCAAAAAAAACCACATCTAACCCCAATCACAGTGGAAAGGCTCGCTAGTAGGCCACAGCGACAGCAACAGCGACGAGGACTCCGGCCACCTGCGCGTGACCTACCACCACAACCACTTCAACAACATCAACTCCCGTCTCCCCTCGCTCCGGTTCGGCACGGGCCACATCTACAGCTCCTGCTTCGAGAACACGCCCACGTCGGGCATCAACAGCCGCATGGGCGCGCAGGTCCTCGTCGAGCAGAACTACTTCTCCTCCACCAAGCTCGCCATCGTCACGGACCTCGACAGCGACGAGGAGGGATACGCCGTTGACCAGAACAACATCTTCGTCGACAGCTCTACCCGCATCACGCAGACCGGCTCCTTGACGCCGCCTTACAGCTACACGTAAGTCTTGCTTCCATTTCATAACGGCTGTCGCATATGGTTTTATTTTCTCCCGTCGCTGGATCATAGGCTAACGATGAACTCATAGACTCCACTCGGCGGACTGCGTTTGCGACATGATCGGATCATTCGCCGGCCTGGGTGTAGTCTAAGCCGCAACGTAGGAAGTTAAACACATCCCCGATGAAGTGAGCTGATCGGGACAATTTGGCGATATACATGAGAGGTGGCGGAGGTCACTAGATAGAAACCTGGTATCTCTTAATCAATTAACTGGTAAAATATATACGGTATCCGTTGTTCCACGTGCTACTTTATCGTGAGCACTCTCGCAGCGCAGTCCGTATTTAGGTTGCCCGGCTCTGTACCCAGTAAACCGGGATTCAGAGACAACCCGCTGATAAATGCTGGGTAACGGGAACGTGCCTCTACGTACGCTCTTCGACTTCGGTGTCAATTTTGTACAGTCTATTAGGATAGGGGGATATGACGGGTTCGTCTATAGAAACCATCTGAAATCCGCCACTTTGGGGCCGTCTCTCAATCGTGAAGTGGGGACATCCCGTGCGTAGAGGCTGACGCCCTGTTTCTGGTTCCGTCGCCTGTTATCAAACATCATGTAGAATCCCAAAAGCGCTGCAACGATGCATCCAAACGCTCCAAAACTTGCGGTGGTGATGAGTGCTAGCTCGTACTTCGGGGCGTCTTGCTCACGGAAGACGTTACTCGAGACTAAGCCCATTAGATTGGCCAGGGGCACACCGACGGATGTTAAAGCCAATCGCTGCCCTTCGTGTGCTATATTGTTGTTGTACCACTATTTGGGAATTTCTGATTAGTATCGTACCGATTCATAGGCATGGCAAAAGCATGGACTTACAGTACTCAGGAGGACAGAAGGAGCGGATGTTCCCCAGGTCATCATAAAGGTAGCGAAGTAAGCCACTTGCGTTTGATGCAGAACATCAATGGCGGCATATATAATGAAGCCGATGAAGGAGAGCGCGAATCCCAGACAGATGAAGGGAAAGCGAATTCGAAGGAAATCCGACGAGAAGGCCAAAATCAGCAAAGTAACAGCGCCCTAAAGGTTTTTAGCAGTTGTACAATGTTTAGCAAAAGCGGGATAGCCTTACTGTAATGTTTGGCGCGACTGTGTAGAGGTTCACCTTCACAGTGTCTGTGACAATTCTCTGAACGATCTGTGGTAGGAAGAGCGAAACAGACTGGATTGGAACTCCCACTGTTAAAGCCGTGGTCAGTGACATTCCTCGTCGGTTAGCTTGAAACAATCCATGATTCATTACATACGAGCAATTTCAATCAATAGAAAGCCGTAGGTCGCGGGCCTCTTGAATACTTGCAGCGACTCTTTAAGATTGAATTCTTCATTGACAATCGAAGAACTGTCGACTTGAATTCGATGATAAGCAAGGGCCTTTTCTTCCTCATTGAGGAACGTTGCCTCCGCCGCACTCTTCGGTAAGTAGAAAAAGGCGAAAATGGCGAAAAGAATAGTGAGAACTCCCTCGATGATGAAAAGCCATCTCCAGGGGTGATCTATCAGGTGAGACTTGATCTGGAAAACTCCGAACGCAAGTAGTCCACTGAAGGCATTAGCTATGTTCGAGGCTGCATAAAATATGGCCAGTCGTCGAGCCAGCTCGCTACGCCTGTAGAATGTAGTAAGGTAGAAGATGACGAGTGGGAAGAAGCCGCTTTCCACAGCACCCAGGAGGAAACGCAGAGCAAAAAGGCCGCCAAAATTCCGTGTAGCCGCCACGAGTGCTTCAGTAAAAGTCAGCAATTCTCCTTTAGACAAGAGACGGGGTTGGGTTCAGGAGTATGCAGGTTCCCGCAGACACGGGTCTTGCCGGAATGCAAACCCCTTGTGTATAACATAGGAAGGCCACTCTTGGTGAACTTACTAGTGAAGGTGCCAAAGCTGATCATAAGAAGTGGAAGCATTCGAGATGGCCCAATCTTTTTGCCCAGGAGGGATATAGGAGGCGCAAATACAACCTTGTTGAGGTCAGTTTTGTTCGTAGCGTGAGGAGTGGCTTTTCAGCGACCGCCAAAAAAAGAATGGTGTTGGATTGGAACATACTGTAATTTTCAAAGATTAGTGATCATTTTCATGTAGTTGATAGCAAAATCAAGATGAAAGGTATATTATGAAATAGCTGACATACCATAAGGGACGAAGAAAACTTTGATATCAAAAGTTAGCGATTTGCTCTACAAGTTGGCACGTATGGACGTTGGCTATATTTGGGGGACTCGAAATCTGATACGGGCTTGGGTATAATGGAGGAGTTTTTGGTTTCCAGAAGTGGGCAGAGCGTGCAAAGGTGAACCTCATGGCCACTTACTTCCGACAATCAAATTGTACTGTCCAGCCGCGAAGTTAAGATCTGTTAGGCGTTGTCAGTAACACTGATATATTGCAAAGCTGAGCTCGAAGTAAGACATACCTTTTGACAGGCCAGCTGTCTGTGCATTACCGAGGTTTCCTTTGTCGAGGGCATTGAACAGATACTAGAAAAATCAAATAAAATATAAACATCTCTTCCTGATACCCCCTGTGCTGCCTGTCTCTCTGCTCTGATTACGGAGGAAGTGGTAAGACGAACCATGATGGCTAGAATGGGCAGCAGTCGGAAGTCGAACTTGCGACAGAGGGCCCTCTCGGCCGCGGAATCGATAATATGGACGGTTTCCCCGACGGCATCTTCCTGACCGTACTTATTATCGTCGATGCTATTCTTGTTGTCCAACGGGCCGGCCGGGTGCTGCGATGAGCCCGGTGAAAACTCAGGTTCTGCCATTGGAATGACAGAACTGGCGGAGATCAACAAAAAAAGACGTCGGAATACGAATGCTACGGAGTCGAGGGGGCGCAGAGACGGGACAGATCAACGAAGACAAGACTGCAGTATTGTGATTCTTTTCAACGGGCGCAGGTTGGAAAGATCAAGGCGAGTTATAGATAGGTAGAGTACATGAGCAGCCGCCGGTAGGAGATGAAGATGGCAGCTTATCAAGATCCGCAACGACCCATGTCGCGCTGATATACGTGGAATGCTATCTTTGAGTGACTGTGTCCTAGCGACAAGGTCGTGTACGCGAGCCGTACCAAAGGAGAAAGCTCCCTCCTTCCATTCCTTGCAATGAGTGGGGGCAGCCGGCACGCTAATTAACCAGATTCTACTATGTATTCCTTCCGTCCACCTGGCTTTATCAGCCTAGCTCTATCAGCACTAGAATCCACGTTGCCGGGTTGCGCAGTGCACTATCCTGGCAGGGACGTTTGTGAATGTATACCCGCGTACGGTGAATTTACCTCCTCACGGTACATATCTGCCTACGATGCCCTGACGGCGTCCCCTACGACCCCGAGATATATGTACCTGACCTACCTCACCTCGGGTATCTACGGTACCACAATCTATAATCTAGATACGATCTGTACCCGACTAGCCTATTCCAGGTAGCTGTAGATAAGCTAGCGCCACGTAGATAACTAGTGCCGTGTACGTAGCGCCCTACGTCTGTCTACAGGCCGCGGTCTGGTCAGAAGTCTGGCTTCTCTCAGGGCTCTGTACCCCGGACACTAGCGTAGCGGCCTTCGGTGCGGGGAACTGTCCCTGCATGCTCGGCTTGTTCCCCCACCAATTCACCGTTCCAACCCCCCAAGTCCCCAAATCCCCAAACCCCCGCTCCCTGAATCGGTTACGTGGGGGGCAGCCCGCTGGGGTTGCGACTTCGAAGAATCCCCCCCCTCTCTCCTGCGATGTTGAAACCATTTTCGCCTGACTAATCACCTAGCATCAAATTTAAATCAGATCAGTCTGTTCTTTTCCCCGTCTAGTGATCACCAAACAATCTCGTTTACTTGAGGAGTTTAGCCCCGGAACGAGCACAGTCCCGTAACCAACATCCCATCTCATCACCCAACCGATCCTTCACCCATCCGCCTCGCCCACCATGTCCGAGAAGACCCCTGTTGTTACCGAGAACGCCCCGAAGGCCCTGCCCGGCATATACAGCCAGGCCATCAAGGCGAACGGCTTTGTCTTCGTCTCGGGCGCCGTGCCCATGGATGCCGAATCCGGCAAGATCATTGACGGCGATATCCAAGCACACACCGTAAGCCGCGAGTCCCCAGCCCATCACCGCCGGCGGTCCGTATAGCTGAACCTTTCCCCCGCAGCACCAATGCATCAAGAACCTCACAGCCATCCTCGAGGCTGCAGGGTCCAACATCAACAAGGTCGTCAAGGTGAATGTTTTCCTCGCCAACATGGACGACTTCGCCGCCATGAACGCCATATATACCCAGTACTGGGGCGAGGTAAAGCCCTGCAGAACGTGAGCCGCGACCCATACATACCCTTTCATCGCCAACACGCACTGACTGCGAACAGCTGCGTTGCTGTTAAGACTCTGCCTCTTAATGTAGACGTCGAGATCGAGTGCACCGCCACCTACTAGGTTAAGGTACGCTATATAGTCAACAGCTGGTATTGGAGCAGGGGGGGTGCCGGGGTTATCCTTACGCCCGTTACTCTCCAAGCAGGCGGTGAAAAAAGCTGCCCTTGGGATGGGGCAGCCACACGGGTTCGAGCATAGGCATCAACTACTCGAGTGTGTATTCGTTACGCTACCCAGATTGTGCCCAAATGAGTCCATAGCAAAAGAAGGCAGTTCCTCTTACCGGGCTGCTAACTGCGGGGATTGAACCCCGCTCTAATACCAAAACTGTTTGCAAATGAGCTATACTGCTTGACCACTTGATCGATAATTATCCAGCAGACACAAGAATTGCATCACTATGGAGAGAAATCGTGGCATATTCGCATAGAGAAGTAGAATCCGAAGCAGAAATCGCCATTTGACGGAGCCGAGTCGGATCCGGCCTGGGAACGCGACGGAGGATTCAACATTGGCAAGGTATGCCTAGCCCGGGATGGATGCGCTAGTGCGCCGCATACAGGGATACGGAAATGGAGGAAATGACGTATACCATGCTTGGAGTATTTGAAGTACCTTTCTAGAAGACAGCACACGGCAGCTAAGCGGGAATTGGCTGGTGATGAGCCCGCAAAAGGGTCGGAAGTCAAGGCGCAGTTTCGAGATTGCCTAGCGAAGGTTATGTAGAATGATCACTGGTTCTAGATTATTGTGTCAATCGCCAGATGGCTCGAGTTCAGGGAGTCAGAGACGCGATAATGCATGCGCACTCCTCGTCTAACGCGTAGGTCTTCACAGCGGGTATTAGAACTCGGATTGCCCATTCTCACGTTGAGCCAGCTCCACGGGCCGTTGTATATTCTATCGCGAAGACAACAAGAAAAGTAAAATAGAGCGCCTGCTTGGTTCTCACCGGGGCCTCCCCAGCTAGGCTCATGAGGGAGCGCTGTCGCATGTGGTCCCGCCATCCACGACCTTACTCATGATAGCGTAGTCAGGCACGAACTCCCTCCCATACCTGAGCTTCTTGGTCACCGGAGAGATCGCATCCTCCGTGAAGCCAAGCGCCTTGTAGAACGAGAAGGCCTTGTGGTTTCTCAGGAAGCACGTCAACATGACCTTTTTGATGGGCGGCGTGTGAGCAGCCACGTTGTCGAGGAAAGACAGCAATAACGTCCCTAAGCCAGTTCTGAAATTGACATCAACAAAAAAGGGAAGACGAAGACGAAAAACGATGGCTCTCACGCATCGAGACGTGAATAGGTAAGCGGTGGTTCTAACGTACCGTTGAAGCGTGGGCTTGAGGTGGATCTCGTAGCAGTAGACCACCGGCTCCCCTTCTTCGTACGTGGGCATCAACGAGGTGAACCCGCGAACGACGCCCTCGGCATCCTTGACGAGGATATACCTGAGCCCAGCCGACTTCATCTCGGCCATCTTCCTGTTGGGCTTCCAGCCGGCAGAGGAGGCCTCATAATCAGCACGGCTGGTCTCCTCAATCAAATCGAAGCATGCCTGCAAGTCAACGCTGTTCAGGCCCCCTGCACTGACTAGACTGAGCGAGTAGCTCGCGTGCGTGTCGGGATGCGTCCACGAAGACCACGATGGATCACTACGGCAGGTTTCCTGCTTGTCAAAATCGGGGACAACTCGGACAAGGACGCCGCGTCATACCTGGGGCATAAGTGCTCCTTGATGAACTGATCGTCGCTCTTTTGGTTGGTCCCTTCAATGAAATCCGTTGCAGCGGCGCGGTTCCGCTTCCCGCGTTCTTTGGACGAGATCTCCATATTGTCCAAGCCAACTTGGCAGCTGGGCCGGGCTGAGGTAGGGCAAGGCGATCGAGAGGTGGGGATGGAGTGTCCGGCACAAATGACAAATAGAAGGAGAGATAGAATGTCAGGCCACTGCAGCGTGGGTAGCAGCACTTGAAGAGCTACGTAATCACCCCGGCCTGGAATAAAGTCGTAGCTATAACTGCCGTAATCCGGACACCACATAACTGCACAATGCACACTAGCTACATAACATACACAACGCACATTATTATCTAATAATCGGGTCAAATCGTGCTCGCGATGTCGATAGCCTCTACAAATCCATCACGGCAGCAACACCTTTTGCTCGAAACGTCCTTGTCAAAGCACGCCTACAATCCGTCGCTCAATGTAGCCACAGCGTCTCGGCATCTACAGTAGAATACCCGCCTGCCTCATGGTATTCCCCCGGGCAATCCAGCCCGCCCTCCGAAGCTATGCGACCAGCACACCGTCCAAGAACCGGCTGGGCCGAACCCTGAGTCTGGAACACGTTAGTATATCTACAGCGCCCTCCCGCGCACCCAACTCCATCGCCGCGCGTGCTAAGTCGTCAAATCACCGCTCTACAGTTCCTCCAGCGCGCACGCGTCCTCGCCCTCTACCGCGCCGTGCTGCGCGGCACAAGGCACATCAGCGACCCAGCGACCCGCGCCGAGACGCGCAGCTTCGCGCGGGCCGAGTTCGAGCGCCACCGCGGCGTCACCGAGCTCGATCACATACGCTACCTGCTGTCTACCGGCAAGACGGAGTGGGAGAGCATGGAGCGGTATATTCACGGCCTGTAACGTCCAAAATGGGGTATCTGTTACGCGCGGCCACTGGCTTTCCTCATACATTTGGTAGTTCGCTAGCTGTCCGTGTGATTCTCTCTCTCTCTATTCATGTGTATTTGCCCCCAAAACCATGAGATGCCTGCCTGAACGCCTGCTGCTCAACGTAACGACATTGGTCTCTTTTTATTTGTACAAGTCTTCATCTTGACAATTCGATTCTATGCGTAGGATAGTTTGGGTCGCAATAGTACAGTATACGTCTGGAGGGTAAAAATGGATGTGCCAGCCGAGCGCTACTCGAAGAGTTGAATCGTGAGACCAATACCGTCCCAAAACTAGGGGATCGTTTTGATCTGTGAGGTATAAAATCCTTCCGCCGTAAGATTAGCCTTGTCGTTGCTTGTGTCTTGGGTTCGCGCTGCAGATGATGTAGAGGTAGCCTCGGCGTCGCTTGTTGGATTTCCTGCGCACGACCTGTCCGGGAAATCCGAGTTAGCGAAAATTCTAATCACGTGTTTATCCCGTATTTCCCCAATTCAAGATATTCCCCCAAATCAAGACTAGGATGCCGGCTGACCTTGCAGTGCTCGCATCGCTTCTTGACAGAGCTGTGTACTTTCATCCCCCTCGTCTGCTGCTGCGAAAGCGCCACGGGTATGCTCGCGGGCCTCGTAACCGCCGGTCTCAGTGCTTGCGTGGGAGCGAGGGCGCTCTGGGATAGGGATCGGACGGCGGGATGTTGGCATCGTGGCAGCAGGGTTGGGAGGGTACGGGACGCCAACCTGGTTCCGAGGGACAAGGCCCTGAGCGATGAAACGAGCGAAGCGGACATCTCCTCACGTAGATGCGGTATATGGTCTTTGCTTTCCTTGCCTTGGCGATATGCAGACGATTGAGAGCGCGGGTATGCCGTATCTACATTCTGAGGGAACAGAAAATCAAAGCCCCGGCTTCGGAAAAGCGGGACAATGGGCTGATTAAGTGGCATAATTATGGTTCTAGCTACCATCCACTCTGCTGGGCCACCACCTCTATTCGGCCACACCACCTAACCTAGAAAACTACTAGGATTTGTTTGCAGGGAACCGCTGGTTATATTCTACTTGTTGGCCGAGAAAAGCCGACGGCCGACGGCTTCAGGGGTAGCGTCTATACAACTTAGTACGAGCTGTTCGGCCCACCGTATTGTTCGGCCACCTGACTCCCATTGGAACACATCGACAGGTCAGGGACTTAACAACCTATCTATACCAACTGCCAATACGTGATTCTGAACCTATGATGCCATTGAGCTCGAGTACGGAATATGTTCTGTATTACAAAACTCCCAGCTCGCCTCGACGAATCCTCGGACAGAATTGGCGTCGGCTTACGAATAATATATGGGATGACCCGTAATAAGCATGCCTTGGGTGTTTCGAACATATAATAAGTGCGTGGGTATTCGTTCAATTCAGAATGCCCGTTTATGAAGTGTAATTGAAATCTACGGCGGCATTTCAATATATTTGTCAATGCCGTCAACGCCCA
The DNA here is from genome assembly GCA_022385655.1 of Xylaria intraflava. Classification (NCBI taxonomy): domain Eukaryota; kingdom Fungi; phylum Ascomycota; class Sordariomycetes; order Xylariales; family Xylariaceae; genus Xylaria; species Xylaria intraflava. The sequence continues at coordinate 2,546 of MU279936.1, read as the reverse complement.
ATGTTGCCCCCCAACGCCGTGACTTTGAGTCTATAACAAGCCGTTCGCTTCCTCAACCTCATCTATAAGGCTTTAGCTCCGCAGAAACGTATTGAATACCGGGCTTTGGGTACAGTCCTCCCAGGGATACCCTATCTGCTTGAGTGACTTCTCTAGGTCCTCTACCTCTTCGGCCGGGCACTGAATGCCCGTCAGCACTTTGCCTATATCGCTTCCGCCGTTGCGATACTGGAATAGGCTAATGTTGAACTTGATCTGCAATGTCTGTAAGAATTTCTCCAGCGCACCAGGCCGCTCGGGGAAATTAAACATGTATAACCGCTCGTTCGGGACGTCGGATCGTCCGCCTACGAGATAACGGATGTGCGACTTGGCCAGCTCGTCGCCTGAGAGGTCCGTCACCTTCATCCCGGCAGCCGTAATACGGTCCATGAGCGTCTGCAGCTCCCGTACCCTGTCTGACGCCACCGGTAAGGAAATTCCCATGAGGATATTGGCTACCTCATCCGTAGCATAGCGGTATGAGAACTCGGTGACAGCGTGCGGCATGATGTTGTTGACTAGCTCGGCAAAGGAACCTGGTCGCTCCGGGATGCTCACACATAGCAGGGCCTCTTTTCCCTCGCCGAGGGTGGCGCGCTCTGCCACGAAACGGAGACGATCAAAATTCATGTTCGCGCCACTCGTGATGGCGATGAGATTCCGAGATCGATCGCCCGAGGGGTTAGCAACGGCCCATTTCTTCAAACCTGCCAACGATAGGGCACCTGCAGGCTCAACGATGGAGCGGGTGTCCTCGAAGACATCTTTGATGGCAGCGCACGTCTCGTCGGTGTTGACCTGGATGATTTCGTCGACGACCTCTTGGCATATGCGGAACGTCTCCTCACCCACAGTCTTAACTGCCGCCCCGTCAGCGAAGAGACCCACTTCCTTGAGCACAACCCGTTTTCCCTGTTGCAGGGATTGGACCATGGCATTGGCGTCTTCCGTCTCGACACCGATGATCTTGACGTGGGGTGCTATCCGCTTGACATAGACACCAATGCCGGCGATAAGGCCACCCCCGCCAACACAGCAGAATATAGCCTCAAGCTTTTGTATGTTAGTCTGTCGCAAGAGCTCCATGCCTATGGTGCCCTGGCCGGCAATTACGTACGGATCGTCAAATGGAGGGATGTTGATGAGTCCGTGCTGCTCCTCTAACCTTGCGCATTCTTCCTTGGCAGCATCAAAGTCTTGTCCGTGAAGCACGACACAGCTGCCCAATCTCGAGACATTCTTGTGTTTGATGCTCGGCGTGCCCTGGGGCATGACGATAGTGGCGGGGATCTTGAGCAGGCGGGCAGAATAGGCGACTCCTTGGGCATGGTTTCCGGCGCTACAGGCCACGACACCCTTCCAGCTTTGCTCTCGGTCCAGGTGTGCCATCTTGTTGTAGGCTCCCCGTAGCTTGAAGCTGAAGACGGGTTGTTCATCTTCCCTCTTGAGGAGAACATTGCACTCGAGTCGGTTCGACAAGTTCGTGGCCGGCGTCAGGGACGTTTCCTTGCAGGCCGCATAAACACGGGAGGTAAGAATCAGCCGGAGATACTGTACGCATAGTCAGCAACTGGTCAGCGGGCCGCCGTGATCGGCTAGGTGAGAGACAGAGGGGAGGAACCAACATCGGGATGCCCACTGGGTAGGATAAACTCTTCTGGGATGATGTCGGTCACACGGGTTCGTGCCGCCTTGGAAGGGGGCGTGGGATTGGCACTATACTCGGTAAGAGAGAGGCCGGTGAGGGACGGGGTCCGAGAAGTGTGGCCATTGACGCCGTTCTGTGAGCCATTGTGTGTCGATTCGTCAGACATAGTGACTGATTCACCCGCGAGAGGCGCTACGCTAGGCATATTGTCCACTAATGAAGGTCGATGGGGGTTGAACTGGTGGGCTGGGTTCTCGTCATGATGCGATTATTCCGGTAACTTATATAGTGGGGCATGCGTGGTGGCATTTGCCGATGTCGGGTCTCGCCGTTTCGTCCTGATCGTTCATAAGGATTAGTAAGAGCCCTCCAGTCGCATGTAGGACTGGATATTCGAGCACAGTAGTCGGTTCGCCTAAACACATTTTACTTTCTTACCGATTTGAGATGCGTGGGGTTCTGTCAGGTATGTGGCTATTGGGACGGGCATCTTGTGTTGAACTCGACCTCACATTGTTATCGTCTCGTTATCGTCTCGTTATCGCCTTGGTTATCGTTCCCTTATGTGGAGTAGGAACGTACCTTCAATCCACCACCTGTCTTATCGTTTGGCCACCAGGTTGCCCAGCCGCAAAACCCAAAATGTCGGGGACACGACTTTGCATGGCCGAGCAGAACATGGTCGGATAAGCCACACTGCTGACAGCCACGTTAATGGCTGGGTTGGGTGGCGCACCTTAAGATCCTGGAAGCGGACGCCATGACGGTACCGTAGCGGGCCATGCTGTGTACAGTAACCGGTTCATCATTAGTTTGGGCCTCTCTAACTGCAAACCATCAGTTTACGTGTTTTAAT
>MU279935.1:0-23231 GCA_022385655.1 Xylaria intraflava | reverse complement strand
TTTAGACCCACTTAGTTAAAAAGACCCACTTTCGTAAGTACCGAATTAGTCAGCGTGCAAACTGGCCATGAAGGTGGTCTGAGCGCTGAGATAAGTTGTTCCGTACAGCGTTTTGTACATTTTATGCGAACAACCAGCAAAGGCACCGTATAGAAAGGCAATACCATGACCATATAATATACGAAGTCATGTTTATGCCAGCGTACAAGCGTTAGCTAAGGAGTCGAGTTTCGCGAAGTAAATTGGTAGATGTTCAAGTGCGAGTAATCCGCAACAACCTTTCCGTTGATGTGTCCGTAAAGCTTTTTGCTTATGTTCGGCTCACCCTATTGTCGACTAGACAGGCGACTGAGGAGCTATGCGGTGACAGACTTATTCCTATGCGTTTCCGGTTTCTAACAAGGCCACGATATGTGTGCGAACTGATAGTCTATAGTCAGTCTTTGTAGATGAGTCCAGCGAGTACAGTACCAACAATAGGGCGCTCTTCGTCCCTTGGATTGAAGAGAGGAAACCCCATACCAAATCGCTCGCTTCTTACTCGCCGTTCTCCCCAGTCCTCTTTCCGAAAACCTCCTGCTCATCATCTGTATGCCGTTTCTTCAAAGAGCGAACGGCGCTCTCAAGCTTGGCAGCCGCTACGGCAGCAGCGAGCTCACTGTTCGCATCAGCGGATAGTAGCGGGCTGACCCAGTCCTTGACTCTTGTGAACGCCGCCAGATGGGCGGGGATTTTGGATAGTATGAGCGTGAATATCTTAATTAAGAAATCCTCACCGCCCAGGTTCGTTTCTCTAGGCAGCGGGAACGACTTCTGGCACAAATCCCAGAAATTGAGGTTCCCCTTTAGAAGGGTACTTTGCAGAGGACCGACCTGGTTTAACATGGCGAGCATGGTCTCCTCGTAAGCCGTTGGCCGTTTGCACGGGTGCACGCGTGTGACCGCAAGGAGGAATGCCAACCATACTGGCAGCCCATACCCTTCAGAGCTAACATCGGATTTTCTGAACCGTACATGGACGTTGGTAGTTGGATCCGCTCCGTATTTAAGTAGGGCGAGTAGGATATTGTTCTCCGCACAGGCAAGCAGCCTCTTGGTCCACGGCCAGTGGATACAATCCTTGAATACAAGTGGTTGGTTATCACCTGCTACGCATCGGATTAAAAGATAACACCAAGGATTGGGGGACTTGTGTACTGCTTGGGGGTCCGAGGAAGGCTGTTGAGGGTCGTGGCCGCCTTTCAATAATTCATTGAGAATCCAATATTGGTCTTTCACAGTCAATTTGCAAGACGGGTTGAGAACTACATAAAGAGGAGATCGAAATCGGTCTCCGTAATGGCTTGTCAAGAACTTGGGATCGACAGCTAGCTTGCTGCGAGTATAGCCGCCAACCCCGGCTTCCAGCACCAGTTGACGAAAGATGTCCCTTGCAAAAGAGGGGTCCGTCATCTTGATCTGGCCTTGCGAGAGCATCCGCGTGATATCGCGCTCCATGTTTTCCAAAAGCGCTGCAGTAAGTGTCGCTGAACTTTCGTCCTGAATTTCGGCAAGACGGGCGTACTGCAGGCCTTGCCTCAGTCTGGTAAGGAAGCCACTGATTTGGCTTACGGGGGGGTCGCGCGTCTCTAACTTACAGCCCACAAACGTTGACCGCTTGACCCACGCGAGAAAGGCTTTCAATATCGACAGACTTGGACCGTGGCTATTTCTGGTCTGTCCTTTGAGGAACGCGGACATCTCTTTAGTGCGGAGGAAATCATAAACCGTTCGATGGAGGAATTCCAAGCGGTCATCGTTGCGTTCCAGCAGCCCTTTGCAACGCCCATTAATACGTCGTGATATAGACATGAAGAGCTTGTCGAGCGCCACAGGGTCGGTAGTCATCAATTCTGCAGGGTCCTTGAGCGCGTAATCCTCATCGGCGTACTCAAGATCGTGAAACAAGTAGATCTCGAGCTGCAGCGGCTCGAGTGCTTCGAGCGCTACTAACAACGTTGCAGCCATCCTTTCATTATAGAAGGGGTCTACCGCCTTTATGATGTGCCTAAAGAACTCTTCGAGGTCCGCGGGGAAACTGGACAGCCGTCGCTGTAGATCGAAGAGGCTGTCATCATTAGTGAGGCCCTCCCGAAGTTGGCGAATCACCAACGTCACCCAGAGGAAGACGCCATTGGACTTGGCCACGATTTCATTGACGAGACGTCGCGATGAAGCGCAGCCGGCCTCTTCTTGAAGAATGCTCCATCTAGTATGTTCTTGCAGACGGGACGCTGTATAGTCGCGAATATCATCATGAGTAAGCTCGTGCATGTAGAGCTTCGAACCCGGCTTGTCCCCTAGTGCATCTTCAAACACATTCCAAGGCCTGCTTGAGACACATACCTTGATGAAGGGGCTCTGGGACAGTTGCTTGAGCGTCTGGCAGATGTCCAAGTGGTCACCCTCGTACTCATCCAAGCCGTCGATGAAGTAGCATATCTTACTTGGCAAGTCCTCAGTTTCTGTCCCAAAGAGCCTGAGCAGGGCCTCAAGCTCGGACTGAGTCCAAGGGGGTTGTTCCCAGGATCTTTCCCAACGATCAACCAGGAGTTTTGCGATTAAGCTAGGCTTTCTTAACAAGATGCCGAACACGAGTGAACGTAAAAGACCCTCGAGTGACCGCTGTATTGGCGTGCCGTATATTGTGAAGTAATGGCTGACTATGAGCAGTTCATGGTCCCCGGCCCATGCAGTTAGGCATTTCCTCGTTTCGCTATTGTCGGCGATCCATTTCATAAATGTCGATTTTCCTGACCCTGGTTTTCCCGACACCCAGAAGAGCGCGTCGTCTGCTTTGAGCCAGCGTCGTAGTTTGCCGTATTCCGCTTCTGTTGTTCCTGTCTCCTGTAAGCCCCACTTGAAGGTTGTGATATGGGCGTCTGCTATCTTTTCATGCCGGGTCATTCGGTCGCTGTAGTCGAGTGTGGCCAGTATCCGAGCTTCCTTCTCGAAGGCTCGAGTCTCAAGTGATAGCCTAGAGAAACCGGCGCAAATTCTAGTGATATAATCGGTGGTGGTGGCGAGTTTATTCTTATCATGTTCTCTGACATAATTTTTGAGACTTCTGATCTCGTCAATTATGGAGTCCAACCTTGAGCCTGTCTGGAGTCGCCAGACCTTTCGTCCAATGTCCCTGACGCGATTTTCGAGGGTCTGTACGCTCTCGCTATCTCCATGGTCAGTGCAATAGCGGGACGACCAGGTCAACACACATACTTCGACGCCGCGCATAGTAGAAGGGTCATTTGGCGCTGACGGTCAGCAATGCGCGACCGCAATTCTTCAATCTCGTTTTGTTTCCAGACCTCGGTGAGGGCGGCACGGAAGCTGTTCCAGTACCGTAAACCCTTCGTTGCAATGGCCCGGAGCTGGTTCAGGATGCGGAGAAGGTCTTCGCATTCCTGTCTGCAAGCCGCGGCACACTCGGCAAGTGGCTTGTCAAATATTGACAGCTTTCCAGCTCGGCCCGTGGGTGAAACTGACTGTTGTTGAAGTTGTGTATTGAAAGCTATTAGAGTGTCGCAGATGTCCTGGAAATGGTCGTTCATATAACTGGTGCCCGTGGCAGATACGTGGAGCTTACGGGTATTGTCCAGGAGGCCTGCGACGAATTGAATGAACTGTAGGACGTTTCCTGCCAACGCCACTGCTGTAATTGGATCCATCGCTGAATGTTGACCCGCGAGGGGATTCGGCTCCTCTAGTAGTCAATGGAGACTCCTTGGGATATATTGGTTTCATATGTGATAACAAACGCGTTGCATCATATATGAGATCCGGCCCCTCAGTTCGAGAAGAAGACGCCTTCGCAACGAAGAGCTCACGCAGGTCGCAATCTACTTTTTCCGGAGCTCGATTTTAATATTGATGATTGGGGAGTACGCCTCACCTGCTTATTTCCATGCAGTGATCGTTGGCAACCTGTCATTGTACATGCAATGCCTACCTCCCTAAATCGAAAGGGGCTGTGCGTGGCAGCCTCAGCTGGCTGCGTGCCGATCCAACTCAGCCATGGGCGACTGGCGGAACACCGAAGATTGTCTCATGGCGCTGCTATTGCACGGGCACGGATAGGTAGGCTGCCCGCTGATACTACCCACGGGCGGTCGGCTATCCATACCTGTCAGGCTGATCTTGACAAGGATAGGAGACTTTCGGAAACGAAGATAGAAGCCGTGCTTCAATCGGGATGTAAGTAGCTGGTTAGCCATGTGACCCGCGAATTCAAGAAGCGCGCCCTCTAAGTCATCAAGCCGACCGAGCCTTGGAACAAGGAGTCAAGTTGAAGAATTGCAGCACGCAGATCTAGAGTAAATCCATGTAGATAAGCATGTAGATGGTTGTGGCCCGTGGGTAGCAACGGTTTCCTGTACCGTGATGATTGACATATACATAGCAAGTGTCAAGAGGACCGAATATAAATATGGCCAGCTGATAACAGCTGACTGCAGATGTTCATATCTGATCCGTGAGGACAATGGTACTTTGGTTAGCTACCTGATCCCGTGGCCCTAATATGCCAGGTAACTGCCATTAGTTATACCGATGCCCTTCGTACCTGTCCTCGCAGTATGGCGCGTTTACCGCAGGCAGGTACAGCCCGGCGGTGTATTCTTGGCGGTCGGTACCTTGAGTGGACCCTTTCTTTCACGTTCTATTCACGCCTCACAGGCCCAGACCTACACTCTCAACGATTCATTTCTTCGCCAGAATCACTCCAGCCTATAAGTAACCCAGTTCCTCTTTTTTTAGGCCCGAACGAACTTGCCCATAGATAGAGGAAGCTGTGGATTGCGTTACTGCATCCGGCCCATTCTGCACCCTTCTGCCCCGCGTACGGCCTCAGCCTTACGAGCCCGTCTTCCCACGTTCTAGTCTAACGGTATTGCGACCCGTCTGCGCCCCCATCTGCCTTACAAGATGTCGCTCTGCACCTTGCGTCTGGGTGAAGAGAGGTTAGTGACACATCGCTGTCTCCTTTGCGTCGATGGCCCTTTGCGTCGATGGCCCGTTCCGGGGCTGACTGACGTTACCGTAGGAAGCACTGGCGGAAAGACCACCCTTTCGGCTTCTGGGCGAGGCCTGTCAAGAATGCCCAGGGAGTTCTAGATCTCAAGACCTGGGAGTGTGGTATCCCGGGCAAGGAGAAGACAATCTGGGAAGGCGGTCTTTTCAAGATGACGATGACCTTTCCCGATGGTACGTCCTGACCCAGTCGGCCGCCGAGGACGCCGCCACTGTTGCTCGTGTCGCTAACCAGGTTATTCATCCATACAGAGTATCCTACGAAGCCGCCGAAGTGTACGTTTACATGAACTCCCCCCTACATGTCAGTGCAAACACTCGTGCGTCTAACCCGGTATATCGTCGCAGGCAAGTTCACGCCGCCGCTGTTCCATCCGAACGTCTACCCTTCGGGCACCGTGTGTCTCTCGATCCTCAACGAAGACGATGGCTGGCGACCTGCCATCACCATCAAGCAGATTGCCCTTGGTGTGCAAGATCTTCTGGACAACCCAAACCCCGAGTCACCCGCCCAAGCCGAAGCCTATAATCTCTTCAAGAAGGATCGTGTCGAATATGAGAAGCGGGTGCGACGCGAGGTTCGATCAAACCCCGCCACCTAGGTGGCCATGTCGGTAATGGCGTAGGGAGGATGTTTGACGCTTTGCGAGTTGCGAGAGATGCGCTCGTTAGGGTATGGGCATGGAGTTCAGGTTCTAAAGGATACCATACATGAGGCGTTACTTTGCGAGTTTGAGACGAGTGACCGGCAACGATACTACTCGGAGAAGGCGGCCGACTATTACCGAGATGGACGTAGAGGCTCGGCTTAAGGTTGGCATCAGGGCATACGGGAGCATGTCAGATTCTTTGCGAGTTCCCATATGGATTCTACACGTCGTTAATCTACTTGGTCACATGCATTGCGATAGTCATGCGAACCGAACGGTCCCAAACCACAACGGTCCCAAACCACCCACGCAAACCACCCACGCTGACAGTAAGCCGCATGGGTTGTTGGCAGTAAGAGGTAGTAATAGGCAGTGAGAGGCAGCAAGAGGCAGCAAGAGGCAGCAAGAGGCAAGCTAACTGACCGTTATGTAAGTCCTACACTAACGTGTATTACGGGATGTATCTGGCGGTTGCGAACCGGTTGCGCACCGGTTGCGCACCGGGGCCAGCAACGGACGGCACGTGGGGGCTCTGTTACGCGGCTACACGGCGACGCGGACATTTTCCATAAGATACTTTTACATAGCGAAAGCAAGTTATAAATACCGTGACGTGATTTACGTACGTAGGCTGGGTGTATTAAGACGAAGGCGACGTAACAGGGGCTCGGGCCTATCTCCGGGGTGGACGGCCCCTATTCCGGCCTCCCACGGGCGCAAGTCGTAGCGCCGTAGATCTCTCGTGCGCTAGCTGGCTCATTTCCTGGCAAGCCCAGTCACAGGCTTGCCGAGATCGGCACGCCGTTATCGCGAAGCCTCACCTGGCCTATTTTACGTGGTGAAGTCTTGGACGTGTGGTGGTTTTTATTTTTGGTTTTTATTTTTTATTTCTACTCCTTCACCATTTGCACGCCACCCGAGACCGAGCAAATACCCTCATTGCTGCGACATTCGCCTATTTATACCTTCTTTGTCTGCCCGCCGTGTTCTGAGTTGCTTGGCATCTAAACCACATTCCTCTCCATCTACTGACTAGATACTATACGTCCTCCTCCACATCCAATCCAGCGACGATACACTGCCAATATGTGTGGCATATTTGCTTGTCACTGGTCAGTCAATACCTGTTACCTAACCGGGGCCCTTGCCGGAGCACTTTCGCGCTCACCTTGTCTGTCTCATTGATTGCTGGCATGCGGGGTACTGCTGTCATTTAATCTCACCCATCCCACATCCCCATCCCGCCGGCGACGCCTCCGTTCGCTAACACACCCTCGCGCAGTCACCCCGACGTCCAGCAATTCAAGCCGACTGCGCTCAAACTTGCAAAACTGTGAGCATGATCCTCTGTCCCCCCCGTCTTGTGCGCGCTCTTCAATTGACGTGGTTTTGTTCCGCACAGAATCCGACACAGAGGTCCCGACTGGAGTGAGTCACCGACTGCCGCTGTCAATGCTTTGCGCGATCCTCAATTGACCCGTCTTTGCGCTAGGTGGAAGTGTCATCTCCAACAACACAAGTCAGTATATACTCGGCGACCACTTGGGAGTCACAATTATTGACGCGCGCGTAGTTCTCTGCCATGAGCGACTGAGTGTTGTCGGCGTCGGTACGTCAAGGCCCCTACGCCTCGGACTTTTTGAAGTTATCAGATTACTTCGTTATGGCTCGATTGACCCCAATTGCTAACGATGGTGCCTAGCATCCGGCGCACAGCCGCTCACCAGTGCGGATGGAAGCATTGTGCTCGCCGTCAACGGCGAGATTTACAACCACAGACTGATCCGGAAGAACTTGAAGAAACCCTACCACTTCAAGACCACGTCCGACTGCGAGGTCATCATCCCTTTGGTAAGGAATCCCAAGATACACCCTGTCGCCATAACATGCCTAGGAGTACTGTACTGACCCGGTGCGAAAGTATCTTGAGTATGGCCTTGATGCGCCCAAGTACCTCGACGGCATGTTCTCCTTCGTGCTGTACGATAAGAACCTCGACCGAACAATCGCCGCGCGCGACCCTATCGGCATCACCACGTTCTATCAAGGGTGGAACTCGGCCCAGCCGGACACATCATACTACGCTTCCGAGTTGAAGTCGCTGCACTCCGTTTGCGACAGCATTCGCTCGTTTCCCCCGGGCCACATCTACGACACCCTCACAAAAGAGACGACCCGTTACTTCCAGCCAACCTGGTGGGAGAACTCCAAGATTCCAGAGACGCCGCTAGACTTGAAGCTGGTTCGCGAGACTCTCGAGAAGTCCGTGCGGAAACGGCTGATGGCCGAAGTCCCGTACGGAGTCCTACTATCGGGTGGATTGGACTCAAGTCTAGTCGCAGCCATCGCCCAGCGCGAGACCCTGAGACTCCAGAAAGTCGCCTCGCTTGCCAATGGCCAAGCAGCTGGCCCCGTGAAGGACGCCGACAGAGGCGAAGGCCTGGTCGGTATTGACAACGAGAACGAGCTATCCACCGTCACCCACTTACCGCAGCTCAACTCCTTCTCCATTGGCCTGCCCGGGTCCCCAGACAACGAGGCCGCCTTGAAAGTCGCCAAGTTCCTGGGCACCAAGCACCACGTCATGACCTTCACCATTGACGACGGCCTCAACGCCCTGTCGGACGTCATCTACCACCTCGAGACGTACGACGTGACCACCATCCGCGCCTCCACGCCCATGTACCTGCTCTCGCGGAAGATCAAGGGCATGGGCGTCAAGATGGTGCTCAGCGGCGAGGGAAGCGACGAGATCTTCGGCGGGTACCTCTACTTCCACGCCGCGCCCGACAAGAAGCTGTTCCACGAGGAGACGGTCCGCAGAGTCAAGGACCTCCACCTGGCGGACTGCCTGCGGGCCAACAAGTCCACCTCAGCCTGGGGTCTCGAGGCGCGGGTGCCGTTCCTCGACAAAGAGGTAGGTCACGGTCGACACCATTTCAACCACAGATAAATCATCGATACTAACTTAGCCAACCGCACAGTTCCTAGAGGTCTGCATGAACATCGACCCGAAGGAGAAGATGATAACCAAAGAGCGCATCGAGAAATGGATCCTGCGGAAAGCATTCGACACCTCGGACGACCCCACCGCGGAGCCGTATCTCCCCGACGAGATCCTCTGGCGGCAAAAGGAGCAGTTCTCCGACGGCGTGGGCTACGGGTGGATCGACGCGCTGAAGGACAACGCGGAGCTGCACGTCACCGACGAGATGATGAAGAACCCCAAACCGGAATGGGGCAGCGATATCCCCGATACCAAGGAAGCGTGAGTGACTCCCGTCCATGCTATGCGATGAATTCACCCTTCACTATGTTTATCTACTGACTTTTAATCCTGTAGCTACTGGTACCGCATGATGTTCGACGAGCACTTCCCGCCGCACTGCGCCTCGACGGTGATGCGGTGGACGCCGAAATGGTCCAAGCAGACCGATCCCAGCGGAAGGTAAGTAAACGCCGTCCTTTCCATCCAAACCCCCAATATCACAGCAAAACTAATCCCCCCAACAGAGCCATCTCCACGCACAACCAGAAATACGACGACGCGGAGTAGGTATCACCAGACAGAGTAAAAAACATGGGATCATCGGATTCGGACCGTGGCAGATTGTGGAACCTTTTTACCCCCGTTTTATTCAGGGGAGGTCTTATTTTGTTATATTGAGGTGATATTTTTATCTTGGTTGAGCACCTATACAAACAGACAGACAGACAGACTTGTTGTTTATACCTATACCTATACCTACACGGCATAGACGTAGCAATAGACTCAATCCAACCATCTGCTTCAGTATCGGGATAACGAAGGGCATAAGGGGGAAGTATAGCATCTAACTCGTGACAGGATGGGATATTCGCACCATCCAACCTCGGCCTGAAAGTGAAAATACACGAAGATCCATAAACGCAGTTCATGACTTCGGTAGGATCCATAGACTCCAGCAGGGTCAGCAGTCAACAGTAAAACCGAGAGTAAACCAGCACACAAATCAATGTCGACAACTATCCGACCAAGCAAAACAATCCCAAAGCAGACCCTCAATCCCAAAAACAAATCCCAATCCCAAAGTCAGTCTCCATCCAAAAACACATCCCAGCAAACGAATACCAATCCCCAGCCTCAAGCCATAACCCAATACCGAATCCCTCCACCAACAAATAACACCCGCGATGAACACCCCAAAGCTAACCCACCACCAAAAGAACCAGCAATCCAAAACTCGCCGTACGGAGACTTCAACAAAAAAAAGGCAGGTAATAACCCCCCAGGTTCCCTAACGCCTCAACCCCAGGTAAACCAAGTCATGCCGCCCCCGGTGTTCCCAGCCAGGGCCGACTCAAATACCTACCAACCACCAAACCAGACTTACTCGCCATTAACCAACACCGCCTACAACGCTTAATTCCCAGACCCCTGAACACCGAGAAGTGACTCAATCGCCACAAACATCAGAGGTATCTCCATCCCAAGAGCCAAGCAAATTCCCACCAAAGTATTTCTATTCCCCTAGGTAGGCACCCATCTATCTAGATAGATATACCTTTCACAAACAAGATCCATCGATGGGAATAAATAACAAAAATAGTCCAAGTACCACCTAGATATACAGAAGTAAATCCTCCCAAGCACATAAGCCCCCAGACCCCAGACTCCAGAATCCTAGATAATCCCAAGCGCGAACCTATGTCCAAGCGCGAGACGGAGATCCCATCGCCACCACGAACCTTAACCACCCACATCCCGAAACGACACGTGCGCACTAACAAGGTACCTACACTACCTACCTACTTACAAAGCATACAAAGCATACAATGGATTGTTCGCAAAAGGTACCCAAGACAAAATCCAGTCCATTATGAAATCCCCAGCCCAGAAACCAGGGATCCCAGTACGTCTGAATTCCAGAACAAACCGCAAACGTCATCCGCCCAAAAAAAAAAAAAAAAAAAAAAAAAAAGAGGCCAGGCAAATGTAAAAAAAGTTTTTCCCGGTGGCGAGATTTCCCCAGGAATGCAAGACGAACCGGTTCTGCCCTGTCTCACTCTGGAACAATTGAAAAAAGGGGGAAAAAAAAAAAAAAACGAAAGGTAACCCAACTCGACGGAACCGGCCGGGCGGCCGATCCGATCCCCGTTTTCGGTTCCTGGGTTGGTCCTCGTCTCAGAATTGTCGTGCCACGTTGCGCCCGGTAAACAACAACAAAATCAGCACACCACCTAATTAAAACCCGTCCTCGGTTCTAGGTAGTCCAGACAAATGGGCTTTTATCCCTTGAGAAGCCGGTGGCTTGCGGTCCCTCCAATCGAGAAAGCCATAAAAACAGCGTGAAGGAGCAACACACCACGAGCAGCGGGGAATGGGTTGGAATGCCCGCTGCAACATAAAGTGTCATCCGCGATCAAGGTTTAGACCGCGGATCGGCCTGGGTTTCAGGGAGGGTCATATGGGCTTTCGCGGCCTCTAGTTCATGGCGCTGCCAACAGGGTTGTTCCCGGAATAGTAGGCTCTTACCCCAGCTTTCAAAAAGGCCGGGTCGAAACTCTCCATCGCTTCTGACGACTTGCTTCCTCCCAGTTGTGCAATTCAAGTAGATGGTTACTTAAGAACCCTTGCCTCGTCGTACGCCTCAAACCAGGCACTTGTTTCTATTATCCTTGAGCCGGCCCTGCGAGTGGTGCAAGTCAACATGAAGAAATTCGGCAACATCTACGTTATCGCGGCGACGTCCGTGATTGGTACGACGCATATTCCATGCCAACCCCCTATATTGTCCGCCGGCTGACTAACATCGTACCGTCACCAGGTGGCGCGCTCTTCGGCTTCGATATCTCGTCTATGAGCGCCATCATCGCGACTACACCTTACAAATGCCAATACAACGCTCAGGTCCGTCCTCTTCTTGTGATATCGTAGCTCTGTACGCTTGGGTCTGGCTACTAACAGCCTCGTAGGGCAACGACCCAGTTACTGGCGAGTGTCGAGGTCCTGATGCTTCTTTGCAAGGTGGTATTACGGCCGCTATGCCCGGCGGCTCCTGGCTGGGCGCCCTTTTCTCTGGATGGATATCAGACTTCCTTGGACGTAAGACGTCCATTCAGGTCGGTGCCATAATCTGGTTAGTACCTCCGCATCAACAGATGTAGATATTTCTCCGCACCAAGCGTTAGTCAATTGACAACAGGTAGGATCATCGGTTCGGTCATCGTAGCCGCTTCGGTGAATGTTCCCATGCTCATCTTCGGTCGTATAATCAACGGTTTCTCTGTTGGCATCTGCTCGGCCCAGGTTCCGGTCTATATCTCAGAAATCTCACCCCCCTCTAAGCGAGGCCGGCTCATCGGAATGCAGCAATGGGCAATCACGTGGGGTATTGCGATCATGTTCTTCATCTGCTACGGATGTAGCTTCATTCAGGGCGACGCGGCTTTCCGGCTTCCATGGGGCCTCCAGGCAATCCCCGCCGTTCTCCTTTACCTGGGTTTATGCGTGTTGCCCGAGAGCCCCAGATGGCTCGCTAAGAAAGACCGCTGGGAACAGGCGAGGGAAGTTCTTGTTCTTGGTACGTTTTTTTTTCCCTTTTGTCTCAGCGCCTTTTCTCTTTACTAGGGTTATGATGGTTGCATCGGACCGAAGCTTCCTATTCTGGTCCGATGTATGTTTGGACACTTGCGCATGTTCTCGAAAAGTTCTGCATATCTCGCTTAGGAAGAGAGTCGCTAATTTCTAGGGTTGCAGTCCATGGAAAGGGCGATTATAATGCCCCCGTCGTTGCCAAGGAGCTGGCTGAGATCCAGGAAGCAGTCTATCTCGACAAGCAGAATGCCGACGTGTCTTGGTTTGAGCTGATAAAACCTAGCATGATCAATCGGACTCATATAGGTTTGTTCACTCAGATTTGGAGCCAGCTTACTGGAATGAATGTCATGATGGTCAGTGCAAGCCCACGTTCAGGTCATACCCAGGCATGAATGAGATTGTGTAATGCTGAATAGGCATTTCTTGGCGAAGATAAAATATCGTTCTAACTCCGCTGCAATAGTATTATATCTCCTACGTATTCACCATGGCTGGATTGGGCAACGACCTTTTACCCAGCGGCATTCAATTCATCATCAACGTAGTCATGACAGTTCCTGCTTTGATCTGGCAAGACATATGGGGTCGGCGTCCTACTATGCTGATCGGTGCCTTGCTCATGTGCCTCTTCATGTCCATCAACGCTGGACTGTTCGCCGTGTACTCTCGGCCTGCAACAGCGGCAGACCATTTCAGCACCGATGCCATCTCCATGGCAATTAGTGGTCCACCAGCAAAGGCTGTTATTGCGTCGACATACCTTTTCGTGGCGTCATATGCGCCGACCTGGGGACCAGCCAGCTGGACATATCCTGCCGAACTCTATCCCCTCCGCGTCCGTGGTAAGGCCGTGGCGCTGGCGACGTCCGGGAATTGGGCCTTCAATTTTGCTCTTGCGTAAGTTCATGACGGACGCATCACGACCTCTCTAGCTGACCAAGGCTTGCTTAGGTACTTCACGCCAGTTGCGTTCGCAAACATTACCTGGAAGACGTATGTGCTGTTCGCGGTGTTCTGCGCGACCATGTTTGGCCACTGTTTTTTCCTCTTCCCCGAGACTGCTAATAAGCCTCTGGAGGAGGTGGCAGCTATATTTGAAGACAACGGGCCAGAGTCAATCAAGTATATCGGCACTCCGGCATGGAAAACGCGGAACGATCGTCACGCCGCCCTGCAACTCGAGCGCAACGTGATTGGTTCCGATGTGGAGTCCAGGTACACCAGAGGCGATAAGGGGAAATCCAAGGATACACTGAACACATCAGCGTAGACTGGACAACATGTAGAGCAGCTGCCTATTGAGAATGGCAGGGATAATCACGGCGGGCCATTGATAGGATAACGAGAAATACCTACCTAGCTAGGTAGGTAATTGCTGTAGGAATACTGAGCGATGTACTGAGAGAAGTAGGTAGTATATAAACGACTTGACTTGCTGAATCTATCTCGTACCGCCGGAAGACACAGACAGGACAGTAGACAGGTAGCGGGCGGGCAGTCCCTCTCGGGGTTTGCGCAGGTAGCGCAGACAAGCGACAGGGTTCCGCATTCTCGAGTATCGGCGGTTGGGGTGGGGGCATGGAGATTGTCTGAAACGTTGACGCTGGTTGCAGCACTGCGCGGTTTGCTGCAACTATACCCAATGGATTCACATGAATTCGCCGCCGTACTTGATGAACGTATGTACTATGTATGGCAGCGGCCTGTGCCAATCATGGCGCGTCATGGCCCATCATGGCCCATCATCGTGACCATCATTCGTGACCAAGACCGGCATTCATGGCCTTTGATGGTCTGATATGAGTACCGGTGAGACTGACAGAGATGTCCAGAGAAGAGCGAGTTGTGCCCATCCGTGGATTTGGCTGTGTGGATCCAAAGCGAGTATGAATGTGCGCCTACGCCTGCGCTTGCGCCTGCAGCTGCATTCGATGCAACCCGGTCGATTTTATGATCCTGACTGACGTCGTGTAATACGGGATGCCTGGGGAAAGCGTTGATGCAATGTGAGGTCAACGAGAAGTAATGGAATACGCTACAGACAGTAGGATTAAAAAAAAAGGAGAGCCGAGTGGCAGAGTCGCCGAGAAGGGCGACTACAGATGATTTAATAATAAGTGACCTACAGCAGACAGATAGATAGATGATAGATAGGTAGAAGTAGATAAGTAGATGGACATCATAGCTGATACCATAGCTGCTGGTACAGGTAGGTTAGACAGCTGGAGGTCAGTGGTCAGTCGACCGGGCTGCGGGGACGAGGTGGTGGGCTGGGGATGGGGATGGGGGATGGGGGATGGGGGATGGAGGGATGGTGGACGGAGGAGGAATTTGGAGATCGTGTCTTGGGCATAAGCAGAGCAGAGCAGGATGACAGGAATGACAGGATCATCGGGTCGGCTCAATGGCCCGCCCAGAAAAGTCTCCTGCGCCGACCAGCTCCACAACACGATTGGCCGGGCGGGGCAGTCTAGACCACGGCTGGGCCAATCCATTGGTGGCCGGCTGAATAATTTGGAAGCCCCTGCTGATAAGCTTTGGCATCGGGCCAATCAGCACGGCGCGGAACATAATGTGGTAGTGCTGGCGTGTTGTTGAGGGAGGTCGCATCCCAACGGCGGGGAATCATACAGTGCCCCAAGGCTACGTCGCGCTGCCACTGCCATTGGCTCGCTGCCCGCTCTGCCTGGCTCTGCCTGGAGCGAAAGGCTGCAGCTGCTAGCAGGCACCTAAGAGGAAGTAACCTACAGGTAGCTACAGACTGCACAGTCCGTGATCACGGGTATGCACCCCAGTGCAGACAACAACCGTGCACTGTACCTGCATCATTCGAGCACTCAGGCAGTTACAGACCGTACAACGAGTCGAGCTACCTGCTAGCACGGGCAGTCGCAGATTACCGCGGGAGAGTCCAGCGGAAAAGTCCAGCGGAAAAGTCCCAGCGGTCATTCGGGCATGCAGTTACCGGTAGTCCTGCTGCCGGCGTATGGCGGCTTTCGTGCTGTCGAAGCGGGGCGGGCTAAGGCTAGGCTGGAGGGCTTACGCCAATGGGGGCATTCGCAGCCCGTAGCATTCTCCATCTGCATCCTCGTGATTGATTGTCTTGCGTCCATAGCAAAGCCCACGGCCCATTCGCTTAATGGGCCGCAGACCTGCTTGTTGCAGCGCAGCAGCGGCCAGTGGAGTGGTAGCGTTATGGACGATCATGTCTTGAAACATTCACCCATGCGAATAGTAATATACGCTACCTACCACGCTATCTCTTCCTAGGGCCACACATTACGGAAGACGAAGGGTCGAAGTGACGAAGTGACGGCCTGTGTCTCGATAATACCGATCGAGTGCCATTGCGAGCAATTGCTAGATCGCTGTGTTAGTACCTAGGTACCTGCCAGGTAACGTGCTACAGGCACAAGCACACTGTATTACCAGATAGCGATACCCCGGCACGGGCACTCAGTAGATACAGCCCGCTAATAGTGCCTTAATAAGCCACTGCGCATGCGCTTATCTTCCCGTCGAGAAAGAGGCCCTTGCGAGTTACAGTGCCTGTTCTTCTGGATATACTATTCTTATATCGGGACTGGAGTCTCTAGCGCACTGCGCCTATCCTCCGCCGATGCACTCACTAACCGCCCACCCATTCCAGCGCTCCCTCAAACCACCAACCAAGCCAGACGCAACCCTGAATCCAGCCTTGCGTGTAGTGCCGGCTAACCTTGCAGCCTTTCCCTCCAGCCTGATTTCCCAATCCCGTCCCTCCCTCTTTTTTCCCTTTTTGTGTCCTTCTTTTCACCCTCGTTAATTTCCCCTCGATTACGCCTTATATCATTGCGCCTCGTTCAATTATATCACATTGCGTTAGGTCTTCACACTGCGCCTTCACATGATTTCATCCTGACCCTGCCCCCCATACACCCCTGCCGGTCAATTGCTCCTGGCCTCACTTCACCCCGTCTTGCCCTTCTTCAGTCTCCTGTGCTCTCTCTCTCGAATTGCCATATCCTCATTCCCCTCCTGTCTTCGCCCCGACCCGACCCTATGGATCAGCCTGCCACTAAAAAGAGAAGGCTGGCGCCTAAGGTTGAGCCTCAGCCGAGTCCTTCCCACCCGTCACAACTACCGCCTTCCTCTGCCTCGGCTTCTTCCTACGCTCATGAGTCTACGGTACCGGTGCGCGCAATATGATTCGTTTATTCTGGACACATTGATGCTGACATTTTCAGACCCACCCAACCCAACATTACCAGCCGCAAGATATCCCCCCGCCTACAGAACGCCATGAATTTGAATCCTTTGCGAGGCATCTCCAGGATGCCGCCATGCTCATATACCGCCAAACCCAGAGGTCGCCCTATAACAAAGTCTCCGTTCTTCTGCTCCGGTGGGAAGATGACAATGCTACCGAGCTCGATCTTGTAGCACTAGAGCATGTCCTTCGTGAGCGGTACAACTATCGTACCGATCGGTGGATCATCCCAGCGATACCGAACGCCAGCAGGAAGCTGGCTATGCGCATGTTTCCATTTCTCGAGTCCGCCGGCCCAGATGACCTCCTGATTATACATTACGCGGGGTATAGCTTTATTGGCTCCGACCAGGAGCTTTACTGGGCAAGGTAGGTGGACAGCTCGCTAACATGTCACGCCTCTCTAATACTTTGGCAGCCATACGAAGAGGGATGCTTCCAAGCTCAAATGGAATGGTTTTCGCTGTCTTTTCGAAGAGACCCGGTCCGATATGCTTCTGTTGTTGGACTGTGGTGTTATGCAGGAGCCAACGGTTCAAGGTGGGAGCAATACAAAACAGATTATTGCGGCCGGCACACCAGATCATTATTCTCGGGAACATGGAGCGCGATCCTTCACCGCCAACTTGACAGAAGCATTTCTTCAATTAGCAAGTGGGCGGCCCTTCACAACGGAACACTTATATCGGGAAGCCGCCCGACTAAGACAACATGAGATCTTACAAACGCCGGGACTTACGAACGGGATAGCTAGCATGCCAATGCACGAGAAATTACCTCTACTTTATGCCATCGCTTCTGGCAAGGACCAGAACTTAAACCTCTGTCCTGTGACGCCAGCTCCAACACCCCACATGCAGTCGCCAAGGTCCACCACCGATACCGGCTCCAGGGCATCGCCAGAAGATAGTGCGATTCACCCAAGCACTGTCGCGGATCTGACGTTTGATGAACCAAGGGTTCTTGTCTGTACGACATTTGTTGGCGAAGCTAGCCCAGATATGTCGTCGTTCTACCACTGGCTTCACAATACCCCCGCCATCGGTCCCAAAATTGCCGTCGAAGGGATGTTCCTTGGACCACCTACGATGTTGCTTATCTCTATGCCCGTAGTCGTCTGGAATGTTGTGCAGCATGATAAAGTTTGCTGTTTCTTGGGATACGTCAACTCACACAACATGACTCATCTCTATAAACGATTGGTCACTTCTATGTCTGTGAACAAGGCATCGGCCAAAGATATGGAGGATGGTAGAATGCTGCTCGAGGCCCGAGAAGTAGCGGCAACCACCACGCCCGTTTTCCATCGACATTTACTCCCCGAAACGCCTGTTCGCCCTGATAGCATAGGAAAGGTTGACCCAAAAAGCATTTCTCAATCCGCGGTCGCTTCGACTGTGCCCTACCCCAATTCTAGGCCGAGCACAGGGATCGCCCGGAAGGACGAGGTCGAAGACTCTGCAGAGATGAAGGAGGCAGCGGAGCAGCTCAAGGCGTTAAGCCATGTCCGTCACGTGAGCGATGATGTGGTTTCATCCGCGCGACTCCAGTCCTCTCCCAGTATGCGTACTGCCAACTCAAAAATGGCAGAGAGGCCGCTAGCGGAAATCGCGGACGATAACATGGACGATTTGCGTTACCATACTGAGGCCGAGACACCATCGGCGCGGCCAAAACAAGGACGCCGCTCCATACAGAAGCCCATCGCGAAGCATGAGACCCAGTGTGGCCATTGCAGCCATGCCCCTTTCAAGGACGCTTCTTCGTTAAGGAAGCATATTGCAGCAGCTCATACCCGCCCCTTTCCCTGCGCCTTTTCCTTTGCTGGGTGTCCCAGTACCTTTGGATCGAAGAATGAGTGGAAGAGACATATTGCATCACAGCATCTCTGTTTGCAGTTCTATCGGTGTTCATCATGTTCCCAGTCGGCGATAGAAGGAAAGGGAAATGAGTTCAACCGCAAAGATCTCTTTACCCAACATCTACGACGCATGCATGCGCCTTTTGCCATCAAGAAAGCAGCCGGTAAGGGTGATGGGAAGCAGCAATTAGAGTGGGAGGCACAAGTCAAGAGCATGCAACAGTCGTGTCTAGTCACGCGAAGACGGCCACCCCAAAGCTCTGCCTGCCCCAAGCCCGATTGTGCCAGCGTATTTGAAGGGCCCACTTCCTGGGACGAGTGGACAGAGCACGTTGGTCGGCATATGGAGAAAGGAGAAGCGGACCGGCTTGGTGTCGACCGTCTTCTAGCCAAATGGGCTCTGGAGCAAGGCATCATCGAACGGAACGAAAATGGAGAATATCGACTATGTATTGGCAATGGCAGCAGCATCGAAAAGGAAAGCAACCACAACCACAATCATAACCACAACAACACGGAATATCATTCGGACAGTAATACCAAGCGGGATCCAGAAGAACGCACCATCATTGCGGCGAGTACCATTGTGGACAAAATGGACGTGGACTAATTACGAAAAGGAGTATATTAAACATGGCGCAGAGAGAAAATGGGGCTCTCCGGGCAAACCCCGAGCGGTTTGTCTGGTCACCGTCATATACACGGCATATATATACACATTTACACATACATATCAACGTTATCCGTCTGTGGTGCCCGACGGCATCAGAACAACTCACCCATGGCATTCGTCGATTCCTCGATTATGGTAGATACGATGGATGGACGTGCCATGCAAATTACGTTTTTGCTATCCCTATTGGTCAACGCGGGCATGACCGCGCTGCGGATTGTTCATCTTAGACGCCACCTCTGGGACACGCGCCTACCAGCACCCACTTGTCATCCCATGGGTTGTTTTGTCGGATAGATGTAAATAGGGGAGTTCAGAATGGTTTCGCATGAATGGCGGGGCAATATATACCAAACCAAATTTCGTCTTTGAGATGTCGTTCCTGGAACGAATTCTTGAAGCTCTCTGGATGCCGCGTGCTTGCTACCTGAAGTGTTTATTCTACGTCAACCCCCCTTTGTAGCGCAGGTGGCTGCTACAATATTACGGGGGGATTCGATTGATTGGCGTGACGGGCAATGGGCGGGTGGTTTGGCTGCTAGCAAAATGTCGCTCGGACAGCAAAAAAAGGGGGCATGTATCTAATTACTGACGGGTTGTCCTGCTTTGGCTTCCTGCTTGCTAGATAGCTACCTTATTGTATTCTACTGGTCCGCTCGCGGAAATGTATAGTCCACATGGCCAATGATAAGAAGCGGCGCGAGACTGAAAAAAAACGACGTGCATGGATGGGTTTGCCCGTGGTATGTACGTTTTTTTTTGGTTTCATTTGCTTACGTGGTGCTGTTCTCGCGAGGTCGAATGGATCTGGGGTCTGCTCCACTGCGGGTGTTGCTATTCGCGGGATCCTGGCGCCCATGCTTTGGTCTTTGGGTTCCTTGGTACGTAGGTTTGGTTTAGAGGGGGTTTTGCTTGTCTGGGCTGTTGTTTGAATGGCTTTATACCGTAGCGGTCCGGGCTGTGTACAGTAATCGGTTAATTGTTAGTTAATTTGCAGTTAAAGAGACATAAGCGTTTACAGAATAAAAATCTCCTGAGCATCCCGTGGAAAAGTTCAATCACTTATTGCATAAATAACGTTTCTATGCACTTAAAACATTTACATAATTTTGATACTTAAAACACTTCAGGCATTTAAAGTGCGTAAGCATTTACGGAGGTCGCAAGTGTTTAAAAGTTTACGCACTTAAAAAAAAGTTAAGCATTGATAAATGCGTAGCGTTTATCAGTCGCATAAGCGTTTATTAGCCGCATAACGTTTATCAATTACATAGCGTTTATCGATTAGGTAACGTTTATTTAAGCATTCATCTATTAATTAACCGTTTATAAGTGGTACCTAAAATTAAAAAATAAATTTGTATTTCACATATATATTTAAGTACCTAGGTACCTAGATAAGTTAGTACGGTAAGTACATTACCTAGGTATCTAGGGACATATCACTTTGAAAAACTGTGACAGCGTCTACTGTCAAGAGTGTGTGATACCGCCGATTACATAATCACGGAATCACATGGAAGCTGCCGGAACCTGACGGAAGGTCCCGGAATGTGTCGGAATCAGATTGGTAATCATAGAAGCGGATGGAAAGTGATGGAAACTGGCGGAGGATTCCGGAACCTGTCGGAACCCGATGAAATCCCCGCATGCTGGGTATATATCCCCCAGCACCCCGACACACACTTTCCCTCCTTTCTCTTCTTTCTCTCCTTAGTTAGATTATTCTTACCAGAATACACTCATTTGTTTGAACCTCGTTTCACTCGTAGAGTTGTTCACTCCGTGACAATAATCTAACTCTCCGCTACTGTCTTGGAAGACAATAACTTCCACCGAAAAAGAACCCAGCCTACGATGACGGGACTATACTACGGAATTATCATTATAAGTATTGTCTCTGTAACCGGAATTAGCTCCGGCCTGATTTATCACTTCATTTGCCACCGACGCATCGAAGTGACCGAGATTATCTAAGGAGCCAGCAACCTCCTTACCAAGAAAACGAGCCGAACCAAGAACGTCTCATCTGTTGAGAGACTCCCCGACACAGCTGCCTAGACGAAGCCCCCTCACCGAGAGGACAGGAAAGAAGACCCTTACATGAATGACCCAGACTCACCTTCTCCTCCACTGAGTACTGCTTCCTCACGCACTGTCACCCCAAGAAACACCGAACCATCACTCACGTGGCCTGAATCTCGAACACTCGGAATATTAGATTTTCGACTACAGCAGCTCGCGACCCTACAGCTTGCGGCTGCCCAAGAAAGAAGAAACCCCAGACACCGAGCAACCCAGTCTCTCCCCTATTTCCCGGTTGGCATCCCAACTATGGCTGCCACCACGCCAAACCCCCGCGCATCTGTGCGCTTTGACATCCGCAATCAAGAACAGCCGGAACCCCAAACCGAGCTGCACGAGAAGGTAACAGGGCCACTCCGCCACTCCTTCACTGAAAGATCTGCCCGAAGACAGGGAAAGGAACCCGAAACCAGCGAAGGGTTGCTTCCAGATTTAGACGACTGCGAGTACTATGCAAGGCATGTACTCAAAGCAGAATTCGAAAACGGAACCCATCAAGTCGGCCCCGAAGGGCTGGCAAACGAGCTCACAAAGCGTTACGAGGAGCTGAATGAGTTTTGGACTCCAGACGACGAGGGGAACCCTATTACCCTTTTCAAAATTTACGGGGAAGAAGTCGAAGGTTTCCCCATCAAGAACGGCCCCTTCGGGGGCGCCCTCCCAGTAAACGAAGATCGGTTTATCGAGCTCGTCAACGAGTACCCTGATGTTGTGTTTGACCAGTTCCGCATCCGTTCGCTGGCCATAGATGCCCTCTACTCTGCAGTTGCCGACCTAAACCATATTGCCAACGTTGAAAGTGACGATCTGCAAACTCTCCATGGACGGATTCATAAATTTGCTGAGCAGGTCTCCTCCTTGAAAGCACAGTTGACCCAGACACGCACCGAACTCAGCAATTCCAACACCATTCGAGTGGCATTGGAAAGCGAGACGGCTCAGCAGAAGAGTGAAATTGATGACCTGAACCGCGACATTGCCGGTATGGCCCGACAAGCAATGCATAAAAGGGAAGCCCCATCACCAGCAGCGGCACCGCCTGTCCAGTCAACTACACCACCGACCCGGGATGGATATCCCCCTAGGCGACCAAGTGTCTCCTTCGCCAGACCCGACCCCATATCCACGTTCGCCACCTCACGAATGGATACAGCACCAAGCCGAGCTTCAGAGGGGCCCGTCAGCCCGATGTCTCTCACACCAGCTACTACAAGAACCCGCTCGGTAAAAGCAGAATCGCCGCCAGTGTTCACGAATGACAAGCCAACCGCAGGGGCCACCGAAGTAAAATTCAAACCCTGGTATATGCTATTGAAAGGCAAGCTCGCAAAGAACGCCGATCATTTCGACAACGATAGAGAACGCATCGAATACATTGCTAGCCGCACAGGCGGATCGGCTCTAGACGCCTTGCTGCCTTGGATCACCGAGAATGCCCGGGGGCACACTCTGCTCAGTACAAGTACGGCCGTGCTCACACACCTATATAATCAGTACCACGACCCGAATGAGTATGAGAATGCCCGGCTCAAGTATCGCGACTTGAGAATGTCTGTATCCGACCACTTTCAAGCCTTCCAGATTGAATTTACACGGTGGGCAAGCCAAGCAGGTATTCACCAAGACGATATGAAGCGGGACCTTCATGACAAACTGCCCAAGCGATTGAACGAAGTCATGGTCGAAAAATGTCTTGACGACACAGTGACCTACGAAGCTTACTGCCGCTCCGCCCAGCTGTACGACTACCAACAGCATAAGAACTTTCTAGCCGGCCAAGCGGAACGAGAGAAGAAAGCTAAAGCCTCCCCCACGACAGCAATGGCTGGGACCCGGAAGCCTGCTCCCGTAACGACAACACCGCTTCGCCCAGCCCTTAAGGATGGCTTGAATCACTATGGTATTCGGATTAAGAAGACCGCATCTAACGGGCACCCCATCTACCATCGCCCTAATGTCGAACAGATGAAACTAATGATACCAGCTGGCCAATGCTTCACCTGCCATGAGAAGGGACACACAAGCAACAGCTGCCCGCTGAAACCGGAGTTCAACACACCGGACAT
>MU279934.1:0-24289 GCA_022385655.1 Xylaria intraflava | reverse complement strand
AAAGATCACAAATGAGGCCGTGAAAATGCGCGAAAACGCATCACGATCCCGAACTTTGGTGGTGAAAACCAAGCGAAAAGTGTGGGAAAGGAAGGGAAGATGAGTTAGAAGGGCATAGCGACCTTTGCGACCATATTCTATTATTAGTTGAATTGAACTATTGTTCCAAGCCCCTATTACGCGTTATTCGTAAACTATCATCCCGAACTTAGCTGCTGTACAGGCCTTTGTCACATAAAGTCCCCGTGACTTACCGCTCAGCTAAAAGTCGGTAGAGGGTAGGACGGGGAAGGCTGAGCTCAGGAGGTTTCTTGATGGCCGGGATAGTAGTGGAGGAACGGCACGGACTGACGGCACGGATTAACGTGGGACCGAACCGCCCGGCAGTATCCACTTATGTTATATAGCCCGTAGCCGCCGTAGCACTCTGTACTAATAGACTAAGCTTCTTCCAGCTTATATTTCCGACCCTATGGTCGTGACAGGGAGATCCCACCGTTTGTAAGACTGAGGTTCGTTGTCGGCCCACCAATCCGTCGAGAGAAACTGGCGTTCCCGCCTGTTATCTCGTCGCACCGTGGATAAGGAGGGGAGGAGGTTGTCGCTGTTGTCGTTGAAACTTGCAGAGGAGCCGAGTGCTGCCTCTCTGTCTGCTGCTTTGTTGCCTGGGATTTTAACGTGGCCAGGCGACCACTGCACGGTGTGCCCTCTGGGGAGGGCGGCCGTGTCTTTGCGGAACGAGAGAAAAGCAGCTTGCGAGTTGTTGGAAGGGTGGCCAAGAAGCCTCTGCAGGACTGAGATGTTGTCCAAACAGAAATGCACTTGGCCAGAGCCTGTGATGCCGGGGTATTGCGTGGCCCATGAGGCTGCCTGAGCAGCTCCCACGGCTTCCGCGTCAAACACTTGTGAGCGGTAGAGGGTACCATGTCCTTTACTTATCATCTGCGTGTTCTTGAAGGCAACAAAACCCCAGCCGGCTTCCTCAGCGAGGGATCCATCTGAGTAAATGTACAGTGATGGACTGAGCGAGAAAGCCAGCAATGGCGGTGTAGATACCGCGAGCTCACTTGAGGTGAGCGAGGTCAGAAAATTTTGCTGCAGCAGCATCTGCGGCAACGAGGAAGGCAGAGATGACTATTTTGCAAGCGAGGCGGTCTGTCTCTTTTTGCTCCAGTGCAACGAGGACTGCTTTGGAGCCAGGTAGGTTGGGAGCCACCTTCTGGCCCGCGGTGTTGATGACCGCGTTGGTGAAGTTGAGAGGCAACGGGCTTGGGTTGCCAGGGGCACGGCGCTTACTAGGACGAGACGGTGAGCCAGTGAACTCTTCGGTGCCAGCCTAGAGAGACTGAACCGAGGGGATGATTTGGGGCAGCCACAGGTGTGGCAGCAGCTGGTGTAGCAGGAGAGGCAGCGCTAGCGGGATTGGTGATCCTTTTCTGCGACTGGGGGTCGAACAAGATGCCCGAAGCCGTGAAAGAAAAGATGTTTCCTAGGGGGGTCCCGGGGGCTCCAGGGGGGAGAGAGAGGAGTAGAGTCATCATGACGGCCACGGGATTCAACAGTGTCGTGAGGTGACGACAAGGTTGTAGATGCGTGCACGCAGCAATGGCAAGGTCGGGGATGCGTGCGCGACAACGAGGCGCACGCGCGCAAAAACGAAACCGAAAAAAATGAGTAAAAACCCTGCTACCACCAATCAGCCAGGCTGGACGCGCGTCCAGTAGGCGCGTCCAGTAGAAGACTAAGGCCAAGGGACAGCCTAAGGCCACCACGGAACGCAAGCCCTCCCCCAGAGCCATGCTGCGCCTCAAGGACTCTTCCCCCTCGAAGAACCTGTCCCAGTCCTCCCTTCGCGTTGCCCTTTGTGATGCCCTTGCTACCATCCTCGGCAGCTACCCTGCAGCTCTCCCCACCGCCACTGGTTAGGTTGTGATCTGCAAAGACACTGACCAGCTCGCTCAGTTCCTGGGCTCAGGTGACAAGGTTGCCCCCTACGGCAGCACGATTGAAGCCTTCAGCACGTGGTCTACCTATGTGGTGCATGACGTGCCCCAGCTCACTCCTCCTCCTGGTCGAGAGTATGTTGACCTCCTGTCCGAGGAGGCCGCCGCTCAGACTGGGCACACACTTGTACGGGTGGTCCGCTCACAGCATTCCGACACCACTTGGTTGGTCTCCTTCTCGCAGGAGATCAAGAAACGTTTTAGACTTTTTCGCTCACACCCCACCCGCCCTTGGGAAAAGCGAGCTATTGTTACCCAGTGCACAAGGTGCTGGGATTTTCACGACCCACAGACTTGTGCTCGCAAAGAAATCTATGCTCACTAGGCGTTCACACATCCCTGGGGCTTGTACGACTGGTCCGCACTGCGTGAACTGCCACAGCATGCACGCCGCCACATTCCTGGGGTGCCCAGTATGCCCAAGAATCGAAAACGGTAAAGTTGTCTGCCTGCCTCGCCCCAAGCTCATGGAGCTCCGCAAAATCAACATGGCTGCGGCTAAGGCAGCTCGTCAAATGGAGGCAGGCAAGGATGACGGCCTAGCCAGCAAGGCAGACCCCGAGGCAATGGAAGATGACGCTGCTGTCTACGAGGAATACCTGAACACAGAGCCCCATCTGCTCCGCGTCCCCAATACTAACGAAGCAGCTGAGCGGCCCTCGACACCCCCTCAGCAGACAGGAGAACCCATGGAGGTGGTACAGACAGCCACGGTGCCGCTCGCTGAGCCTGGGCCCTCCCAGCCTGGGCAGGCCTTAGCTAACGCCACCACGCCGGCCACCCCACACCCACACACGAAACGATCCCGTGCCGAAGCTTTCCCCAGCCCTGAACATGAACGCAGCAATGCAGCCGCTCAAGACACGACCTTGGCGCAACACGAACTCCCCTGGCGCTACCAGCACCTCTAGAGGCAGAGGACTCTGACTCAGACACTGACGACAGCCGTTCCTCAGATGATGAACCCTGAGGACACAGCGGGAGACTCCCGGCAGACGGGTAGGCGTCAGCCGCAAGGGAGCACGGATACCTTTTACCTACAAGTTAACGTACAGAGGTCAGGGCAATACCACGACACTGCTTTGTCAGTGGCACACGAAATGGGAGCTGAGGTCATTCTGATCTAGGAGCCATGGACTATGCTGCGCGACAACCGCAGACTCACCAAGAACCACCCTGCCTACCACTCTTTTAACCCCGTGGAACAGTGGGACACTGACAAGCCTCGCGTAATGACGTATGTTAGCAAAGCCTTGGACCACAAAACCACAGTCACTCATTACTTTAACACGTCAGACCTCATTGCCACTGAGGTCGCAGACACGACTTTCTTTAACTTATACAGAGCCCCAGGGGGTACGGACTTAGGGCCGCTCTCACTCCTTCGCAAGCTCTCCCTCCCGCGGAAGGTCTTCATCGCAGGCGACTTCAATGCCTCCCACTAGTCCTGGCAAGCTGGTTCACCACCGCACAGCAGCCCCAGGGACAACATCGCAGATTGGATTGAGGACAACAGCCTCATCCATCTCATCACGAACACCCCTACGCACACACATGGGAACACACTCAACCTTTCGCTCACCAACATAGTTAACACAGCAGCCTGGGTCAACCCAAACGCATACACAGGATCCGACCACTTCACCATAGTTGGCAGCCTCCCACGCAGCCCCCGCTGGGCCCGGCCCAAGCAACTTACGGTAAAGGACAAGGACATCGCACTCTTCTGCAGCACTGTCAAGGACCTCGCACACACACTCCTAGAGGTAGATGCGGCTGGCGGTACCGAGGAGGCAGAAGCCGCCACAGACAGCATTGTAGCCGCACTCGAAGCTGGACTGTGCGTTGCTGGTAGCCCCAAGCGACCCTGCAAGGCAGCAGCTGCCTGGTGGACTCCCGAATGCCGAGCTGCCAGAAAGACCCTTACTGACAGACAGACTGACGGGACAATCACCAGAGCTGACCACCGCCAGTATCGCTCACTGATCCGCAGGACTAAAGCATTGTTCTGGAAGAAAAAGATCGATGAAGTGCAGGAACTGAAAGAGCTCTATAAGATTGCTGGTTGGCGCAAGCTCACTGACGCTTTCTGTGCTCCTCCACTGCGACACAATGGACGGACAATAGTGGCAACCAACGACAAGATAGACCTTCTCGCAACCAACATTCTGACTGCTCGAGCAGCTGGCGACGACATTGTTGACCCTCTCCCTTCCTGGCGCGCAGCCCCCTCCCTGCCATGGCAAGACACCGTCACCATGGAAGAAGCCTTTGAGGCCACGTGCATGGTGAAGAAAACAGCTCCTGGCACTGACAAGATTGATGCCCTTCTCCTGAAACGTGCCTGGCCGAGCATTGGCGTAGCGGTTACCAAGCTGTTCAGGTACTGTATCAAGAACGGCTACCACCCCAAGGCATTCCGACATGCAGAGGTGGTTTTCCTGCCCAAGCCCAACAAGCCCGACTACACGATTGTCAAGGCTTGGCGCCCCATTTCCCTTCTCTCCTGCCTCGGTAAGGGCTTGGAAAGACTCATAGCACGACGGGTTGCCATCACAGCTATCATCCGAGACGTCATCCAGCCACAACAGTTTGGTGCAGTCCCAAAGAGGGCTGCCGTGGACTTGGTGCTCTCTCTTGTTCACGACATTGAGCGCAACATTGCCAAGGAACGAGGAGTGTCCTCACTGCTTACCATGGACGTATCAGGTGCTTTCAACACAGTACTCCGCCACAGACTAGTGCGACGACGGCACCCATCTT
This sequence comes from Xylaria intraflava, assembly GCA_022385655.1. NCBI lineage: Eukaryota > Fungi > Ascomycota > Sordariomycetes > Xylariales > Xylariaceae > Xylaria > Xylaria intraflava. Next base: position 19,523 of record MU279934.1, on the reverse strand, counting down.
TTGCACGGTGGGTGTCTTGTTTTATGGAAAGCAGGTCTGCCTCAGTCCGATTCGACATCCTTCTTTCCTTTCCCACACTTTTCGCTTGGTTTTCACCACCTCATTTGTGACCTTTTCAGAACGCCACTGTCTAAGCTCTCACCTATGTTCGGTAAGGGGCTGGGTCCGACCTGGCCTGTCGTTAAACATGCCACAACCAACAAACCCCTTGTCGCTGCCGCTGTCTTCACGGTAGCGTCTCTATTCTGTCAGTCTCGCCAGACTGATTTTCTCTTCTCTTTTCGCTAAGAAAGAGAACCAACATTCTCCACGGTTTCCTCCATCTCATCAAAATGAGAGGGGGATCGAGGAGACCCCGAAAATTTGCGCACCCCTGTAGCTCTTCAGGTCACGCGCGCATGCAGTCTGTGCCCCCACCGCCGGTACCCGCACAGACTCCACTCACACCTTTTGACCACGAGTTTTTATTCGGTATGAAAACTCGCGGTCCCATCTACCCCACTGCTGCGGCATTTTCTCATCCGACAATGAGAGTCGCAGCCCCGACCACCCCCTTTGGCCCGAGCTGTTTACCTGTCAACTTACACTCGTGGCTACGACATCGTGCGATTGGTTGCAGTGGCAGGCTGGCATCCTCAGCCACTGCCCCTCACCACCTGCGCACCTTTAGCTCTGGCATTTTTCGCCATGTCAGGGCTGCCTACTTCCGCAGCTTCTCACCAGCTGCTTCACCAATTCTGGTTGGGTTTTTCCCATTGTGGTTTTCCCGGCTGGTCTCAGAGTGTCAGGTCTGTCCCGGAAGGTACGGTTAAGCCTGCTATTTTGGACTTGTTTCGCATGTCAGGTGGATAGCCAAGGTGCTAGTAGTCAGGCAACCAACTACAGGTGATGGCTTTACCGGTGGGCCTCAGACGGACACACGGACGGTTGACTGGCAGGCCCCCCGAGGTTACGGGTGAATAGCAAGCGTTACTTGGCTGTCTGGCGCTAGCTCTGAGGACGAATGTGATTGGTGCCGACATGTGTATTGTTAGTTTGGGATCGTGGAGGATTTCTTATGTCAAGCGAAACGCCAGGTGCTGTGCACTCTGGCCGTCCACATAATCTAGATAGGTTCGCGAGTAAGGTTGGTAACCGGCCACACCCGAAAGCTTGGACGTAAATACATCATCATCATCATCAGTCCGATTCGAAACCATAACAGCAGAACCTCGGCCCCTCAAAGCGGGCCTCCCTCAGGGCTTGCCCATCTCTCCCATCTTGTTCATGCTTTTCCTTGCCCCTCTTCTTCAAGGCAGGCAAGGAGCTCAAGTTTGGGTATGCTGATGATTTAGGCCTGGCTGCACATAGTGACAGCATCCAACACAACATCCACCTCCTGACGTCACTGGTTGGTGAGGCTACTGACTGGGGCCACGAGAATGCCATCTCATTCGACCAGGACAAGTCTGAGCTGATACACTTCTCTCGCAAGGGGGATACGCGCAGCCTATTGAAACTGACAACTTCACGATCACGCCCTCACAGCAGCCAGTCCGCTGGCTCGGTGTTCACCTCGACAAGCGGCTCAACTTCCAGTATCATGTGGACTTCTGGGCAGGAAAGGCACTTGTGGCTGCCAACTTTCTCCGCAGGCTTTCTGGTATAAGTAAAGGTGCACCCCCCGGTAATTTCAGCACTGTGGCCAAGGCCATAGTGATTCCGATTGCAACTTACGGCTCCTTGTGTTGGTATGCTGGCTCTACCCGAGAGTCCCGCCACAACCCAGAGCATCAGGTACATGCTGGCAACTCATCCTTGACAAAAAAGATCGACAGGGCCTGCCGTGCTGCAGCCTGGGCAGTGGTCCCTTGCTGGCGCACCACGCCAACTGTCTCCATCCCCCGTGAGGTTAATTTCCTGCCAGCCTCAGTGATACTCGACAAGCAACGCCTCCTCGGTGCTGCACGCCTCTCCCGCCTCGACCCTAAGCACCCCTTGGCACAACAAGCGGACCTGCCCATCCCGGCGCGACCTCCACGCCAGCCTCGTGGCAGACCTCGGGGACAGCAATCAAGATATATCTGGGAACCGCCCACACCGCCCATACCCCGATGCACCACACTCCAGGAGCTGGCAGCACTGCTGCCTCATGCAGAACGACCAGAGCTGTATCCTAACCCCTCTTTTTGGGTCTGGCCTCGACCTTCTGACAAGGAACAGACAGCCGCTGTGGTCAAACAATGGGCTGCGATGCGAAACGAAGACGAGCTGGTGCTGTTCTCTGACGGCTCAATGGACAAGTCGGTTGCTTGGGCTTTTGTGGCGTACACTGGCACCAGACTTGTACACAGGGAGAACGGATCCCTTTATCGCGAAGAAGTATAACGTCTTTCACCTACTGTTTGACCACCCATACTGTTTGGCCACCCCTTTTCCCATATAAACCCTCGATTTCAACAACCGACGATGACGCCGCAACGCAAGACAGAATTTTTTCTAATTGTTCTTTGGTGTATAAAGATACGATCTATCCGCATATGAATTTTTATGGCCGTATTCCCCGAAACCAAAAATCCAGGTCGAATTATGCCTATATACAATATAGTGTTATATTGTGTATAGGCATAATATTTTATTTCTCCACCAATTTCGCGATTTCGATGCCGAAAATTCAGATTCGTGTAGATTGGGAGGTTTAGAGTCTATTATTAATTCGAAAATATTCTGAAGTTCGTATCGGTGTTGTCGTCGATGCTTGAAAATCACAGGTTTGTATCGGAAAAAGGGTGGTCAAACAGTCCGGGTGGCCAAACAGTAGGTGAAAGACGTTATGACGCTGAGGCACAAGGGGCACTGGCAGCTCTGGAATGGGCTGCAGCCCTGCCAGAGCTGCCCGAGTTCTGCCTAGTGCACCTCTGCCTGGAGAACACGTCAGTGCTCACAGCCCTTGCCTGGGCCACACCTGACTCCTCCTCTACTCGATTTGCCAGATGCCATGAGCTCATCCAGCTCATTGGACCGGAACGCCTCAGGGCACACTGGTCCCCAGGCCACATAGAGATTCCTGGCAACACTGCTGCTGACGAGCGTGCTGGGCTTTTGTCTTGTCATGAACTAGATGCCAAAGCACACTGCAGGCATGACCCCCCCTCAGTGGCCTGGGTCGGCCGCTATGCGAGGCTGCTGGGGAGGCAAAGACTCGACCAATGGTGGCAAGAGAATGCACATTCCCGATATCGAGAGCGGGGCCTACACTGGCCTACGAAGCGACCTAAGGAGCACGCACTCCCACGACAACAGCTGGCACTACTCATACAGGAGCGCACCGGCCATGGCGACTTTGCTGCCTACCACAGGCGTTTTGGGCACCCTGAGACAAGTATCGGGCTGTGCCTATGTGGTGAAGAGAGAGAGCAGGGGCACATCCTGGGGTGCCCCGAATTTGATCCCACGCGGGATCCCAGAGGAAGAGGTAGAGCTAGCTCTACTTGGACAGGAGGCTGCTGGAGGGAAGACAGGGCAGTTTTGGAAGCTGGCTGCGGCACGGCTAGCCACGGGCCCCCAACGCGACTAATTTCCTTTGTACAAACATATATTCTCTTGTTTCTCTGTTCCCTTTGTCAACGACCAGGTCGGCTCCACGCTGCCCGACTACTGTAGATAGATCTCTGATAGGTCATTGAAGGGGGCGCAAGCGCCCCCTAAGTAGTCGATAATGCAATCAATCAATCAATCAATCTCTGAAGAGGCCACAGCCCAGACTGGGCAGACACCGACACGCATTGTCCAGTCGCAACACAACGACACCACCTGGATCGTTTCTTTCCCCCAGGAGGTCAAGAAACGCTTCAAGCTCTTCCACTCCCGCCCCTCCCGGCCCATGGAGAAGAGCCTGAACGTCACTCAGTGCGACAGGTGCTATGACTTTCACGATCCCCGCGTGTGCACCCGCAAACAGATCTGCCGCCACTGCGGCCAGGGCCACATTGTTGGTGCTTGCACCAGCGGTCCGCACTGCGTGAACTGCCATGGTTTCCACGCAGCAACCTTCATTGCGTGCCCGGCCCGACCAAGGGTAAACAATGGCAAAATCGTCCGCCTCTCAAGAGCCCAGCTGACATCTCTGCGCAAAGTCACTGGTGCTGCTGCTAAGTCTGCCAGGAAGCTCCAAGCGACAGCAGAAGATGAGGAGGACAGCGAGGAGTACAACGACGAGGACATACTGATGGATGACCACGGACCCGAACCTGTGCCCCTGACCCCGATACGACACGGCTAGAACCAGCACAGGGCCGTCCCAGATGCAGGAGCCCCCATCCCTATCAACATCCGGACACCAGGACCAAACACAGGGTTAATGCAGGTGCTCCTAGCCCCTGAAGGGACCTCAACAATTGGCTCCAGGCCCGGAACTCCCGGCCTGCCCAAACGGGCCCGAATCGACTCGCCGGAAGTTGAGCTGTAATCCTCATGCCAGCACACTCACAGCCCTCTGGGGGCCCTAGGAGCCGGTCTTCTAGGAGCCCCCTAACCGACACGATCACTACTCCGACATCCTATTTGTACAGGCCAACGTACAAAAGTCTGGCGAATGCCATGACGCAGCACTCTCCCTCGCGTGAGAAGCCGGGGCCGATGTTATTCTCATACAGGAGCCCTGGACAGCACTCATCAACAATCGACGGGCGACTAAAAACCACCCGTCATATCACTCATTCAATCCTGTGGAACAGTGGACTACAGACAGGCCGCGCGTCATGACCTATGTTAGCAAAGCCAAAGACCATGACACCACAGTCACACATTCATTTAACACCCCTGACCTCTTAGCAGTTGAGGCCGCAGGTGTTACCTTCTGTAACGTTTACAGACAACCCCACCGGACCGACTTGGGGCCTCTCACAATACTCAAGGAGCTCACCCTTCCACAACGAGCCGTCATTGCTGGCGACTTCAACTCAGCGCACTGGTCATGGCAGGCTGGCTCACAGGGCCACGGTAGCCCCAGGGAAGAAATCGCAGGCTGGATTGAAGAGGCGCAGCTTGACCACCTCATCACAAACCAGCCCACACAGGTCCATGGCAACACCCTCGACCTCTGCTTAACCAACGTGGAGGGGTCTCTCGCATAGGTTGACCCCGGGGCTTTCACTGGCTCAGACCACTTCACAATTGTCGGTAGGCTACCCAAAAGCACCAGGCCACCACGACCACAGCAACTATGGATCAAGGACGATGCCATCCCCCTCTTTGTCGACACGCTGCGTGCTCTCAAATCTTCAGTCACAGAAGTGACGGAACAAAGCACAGATGATGAGGCAGAAGGCTCTGCAACCAGCATCATGGGAGCCCTCCGCGGGGCCCTTGAGGTTGCAGGCAAGCCTAAGGGCTCACGTGGGACAAGCTCTCTATGGTGGGACACGGCATGCAGTAATGCGCAGAAGGCATTGGCAGACAGCCGAGCCGACGGCACAGTTACCCGGCAGCAGCAGAAAGAGTTCCGATCGCTAATCCGCAGGACCCGAGCCCGTTTTTGGTAGACAAAGATCAATGGTGCCCGAGAAATCAAGGACCTGTATAAGATTGCAGGATGGAGGAAGCTGACGGACGCGTTTCGCGCCCCCCCTCTACGCGACAACGACCGCCTCGTGGTAGGTGTAGACGACAAGATTGACCTATTAATGACAAAGATCCTTGCTGCAAGGGCAGCTGACGACGACGTTGACGACCCCCTCCCTACTTGGAGCACCAGCGCTTGGCTTCCATGGCAAACCAGGGTGACAGCTGAGGAAGCCTACGAGGCCACCTGCCTCGTGGCTCGGACAGCACCTGGAGGTGATAAAATCGACGCGCACCTGCTCAAATCCGCTTGGGCAGTGCTGGGCAATGCTATCACTAAGCTCTTCCGCTACTGCATCACTAAGGGATACCACCCACGGGTCTTCTGCCACGCAGAGGTTGTCTTCCTACCCAAGCCTGGCAAACCCGACTACACAATCGTCAAGGCCTGGAGGCCCATCTTGCTTCTCCCATGCCTGGGAAAGGGGCTTGAAAGGCTGATCGCGCGACGCGTGGCAATCACGGCCATCAACAAAGGAACAATCAAGCCGCAGCAGTTTGGGGCCGTCCCCAAACGTGCTGCAGTAGATCTGGTGCTTGCGCTAACTCACGACATTGACAAGAACATCTCAGCAGAGGGACAAGTCTCCTCTCTCCTCACTATGGATGTCTCGGGGGCCTTCAACACAGTCCTGCGCCACCGTCTAGTCAAACGCCTACTCGAGCAAGGTTGAGACCCAGCTTTCGCCAGATGGACTTCCTGTTTCATGGAATCCCGCACCGCATCCGCACGACTGGAGAATTCCACTGCTCCCCCACGGTCTCTGGAGTGCGGCCTGCCTCAAGGCTCGCCCATCTCGCCTATCTTGTTCATGCTCTTCATTGCGCCTCTATTCAACGACTACCGGGCTAACCTCCACTTTGGATACGCTGACGACATTGGCTTAGCCACTCATGACATGGATGCCCGCGACACCACAAAAGTGCTGACAACGCTACGTAGTGGGGTGCGAAAAATGCTATTGCATTCGACAAGGACAAGTCGGAGCTCATCCACTTTGCAAGGAAAGGGACACACAAGGACCCTGTGCGAGTTGGTCAAACTCTCGTCCACCCAAGTAAAGCACCCGTCAGGTGGCTGGGCGTCTCCCTAGACTCCCGCTTATCATTCCGCCATCACGTTGATCACTGGGCCGGCAAGGCCCTTGCTGCCGCCAACTTCCTCCGCCGCCTGTCTGGAGTGAGCAAAGGCGCACCCCCAGGCAACCTCAGCACCGTGGCCAAGGCCATTGTCATTCCAGTTGCCACCTACGGCTCTCTTTGCTGGTACCCCGGCTGACCCGGGAGCTCCTCACCAACCCACAGCAACAGGGGCACTCGGGCGTGTCTGAACAAGTCGCCAAGGTCAAAAGAGCACTTCACGCTGCCGCCAGGGCAGTGGTCCCTTGCTGGCGTACAACACCAACCCCCTCTGTGCTCAGAGAGGCTAACTTTCCGCTCGCACTAGTGCAGCTGGAAAAACAACGCCTACTCGGGGCTGCCAGGCTCGCAAGGCTTGACTTGAAGCATCCGCTGGTCCGCAAACTGCTGGCACTGAAGCCCAGGCACTGGTACACATACCAGCACAGCCAGCCACGACGCTCAACCTTACTGGACTGCCTTGGGAAAGTGCTCCCATCAGGCCAGCGGCCCGGCATCTACGACAAGCCCTCGCCATGGATCTGACCGAGACCTCATGGCAAACAGGACATAGCAGCAGCGCACAGCGAGTGGGCTAGGGCACGAGACCCAGATGAGCTTGTCATCTACTCTGACGGCTCTCTTGACAAATCAGTGGCATGGGCCTTCGTCGCATACGAAGGCACGCGAGAGATTCACCGCGAGCACGGCTCACTCTTCTGGGAGGAAGTCTACGACGCAGAAGCACAGGGTGCACTGACTGCCCTTGAATGGGCCGCCTCCTACCAGTACACACGATTCTACTCGGCCATCCACCTGTGCCTCGACAACACCCCCGTCCTCACGGCCCTCTGCTGGGCTACCCCCGACTCCTCTTCCACCAGGTTCACCAGGTGCCGGGAGTTGGTGGAGAGGCTGGGACCAGCCAGGGTATGGGTTCACTGGTCACCAGGCCACATGGAGATCAAGGGTAACGAAGCGGCAGACTGTCATGCTGGCACCCTCTCCAGACACGAACTACCTGATAATCATCCCAGCAGACGAGACCCGGCCTCCATTGCATGGCTTGGGAGGGAAGCGCGACGACTCGCACGCAAGGGCTTGGAAGACTGGTGGGAAGCAAACGCTCACTGGCCCTATAAGGAAAGCCACGAAAGCGATCGAAAGAGCATGGCATGCCAAGGGCACAGCTTGCAGCCCTCCTGCAGGAACGCACGGGACACGGGGACTTTGCTGAGTACCACCGCCGTTTTGACCATCCTGAAGCACGAATTCGCCTCTGCCATTGCGGGGAGGAAACTAGCTGGGGCCACATCTTTGTGTGCCCAGAGTACCACGACTTGATCCCAGACAACATGGCAGATGGCGAGGAGGAACGCTGTTTGTTGGGCCCAGAAGCGGCCGGGGACTATGGGAAGTTTTGGAAGCAGGCTACTACGCGGCTGGCGGAAGATGCCCAACGCGACTAAATTTCTTTTGTTTTCCTTTCTTGTCTTGTCTCCTTACATATCAAACGAAGCGGTCGCCTACGCGGCGCCCAGTTACTGTAGATAGATCTCCGATAGGTCATTGAAGGAGACCGCTACGCGGCCCCCTAAGTAGCCGATAATACAATCAATCAATCAATCAATCAATCCCCAGCAGCTCTGGGGGTGAGGATCTTTCGATGGAGCAAAGAGATTTTGGAGGCTGTGTCAGTGTGAAGCTGTCCGTTGTCCACAATGGGGGGGGACTTGAACCTATCAGTCAGCTTGTGCCAACCCGCTATCTCAAAGATCTGGGCGCTGCGCTTGGCCCCAGCAATCTTCTCTTCCCAGTACGTTGCCTTCGCACGTCGGATGATGTTGTGAAAGTCCCGTCAGGCTTGTCGGACTTCGTCGGAGTCAGGGAGGTCGCAACTAGCAGCGGCCGTGAGGTTGCGATGGGCGTCCTCACAGGCTGGTGTCCACCATTCTGCCTTGTACCCTCTGTCCATGCGAAGTGTCCCAGCCCCTTTGACGCACTTGGTGAGTACGTCAACCATCGCTTCAGCTGTTGCGTCGATGCTAGCCCTGGTATACACCACTGGAGGGATGAGGTGCACGGACGAACGGAGGAGGGCTATAAAGTCGCAGAAGATGAATAGATTGACCCTGAACTTGGGGTCAGGTTTGGGGGGCCGGGATGTGTTGGGGATCACTGCTGAGATGGTGAAGTGATCGGAGCCGATATAGATGCTGTGGTCAACCCACACGTCTGTGCCGGGAATGTTGTGGAACAGCTGGTCAAGAGTGTTGCCGGGCTCATGAGTAGGCTCGCCTGAGATAGTGATCTCGAGGCCTTTGGACTGTGCCCACTCATAAACGCGGCGGCCAGGGCCGTGATGCTGCCTGTGGCCAGGCTGCCAGGACCAATGCATAGCATTGAAGTCACCAGCAATCACGGTGCGAGAGGGGGGGACCACTGTTCAAGGTTAGTGAGGACGGAGTCGTCCCCGGAAGGGCGTCGATACACATTCACTACCGTGGTGTCTGCGATGGTGATGACGCAAACGTCGGGGGAGGTGAACGGGCGTGTCTGTGCGGCTTTGTAATGGGGGTTCTTCCGCACATAGGTAAGGACCCGAGGGACCTCTGTCCAGTCTTCAACTGGAGAAAAGGCCTCAAATCCGGGATGTGTCTTGGTGAGTCGCTTGGAGCCCTTCAGAGAGGCCCAGGGCTCCTGGACTAAGACAATGTCGGTTTTGTTGTCCCAGGCAAGGTTGAGGGCGGTGTCGTAACAGGGGCCCGACCGGCCTGTGTTTACCTGCAGGATCCTGAAGAAGTCTTTGTGAGTTTTCCTGCTTTGCTCACCTTCTTTTCTCCCGTTTTGACGTCCGGTCATTGAGAGATGGGGTCAGGGGATTCGGGGGCAGGGATCACGGGGAGCTTGCCCTTCTTGGTGTCGCGGGTCAGTAGGGCTGTGGCGACAGCCCCCTGTGTCGGGGCTCCTGCTGGGGAAGGGCGGGAGGGTGTTGATGGGGTCTCAGTCTGGGCTGGGGGCCCGGGCTGGGGCTTAGGCGGGACCACGGTGCTCGGGGTTGCAGGTGTACCTGTGATTCCACCAACTGGAGTGGTGGGACGGGTGTCCGAGCTGGGGGCAGCACCTGAGCGAGTTGCTGGAGGTGAATCCATGGAGATGTCACCGTTTGCATCGCGGGGGCGGTCTGGTGATACAGGGGCTGCTGGTGGTGTCGTGGTGGCCGGCGAGGCAGTTCCCTCTGCTGAGGCCCCCGGAGTTGGGGGAGGAGCGGGCTCTCCTGCAGTCTTGGTAGAAGGCTGAGAGGGGCCTGCTGAGCGCTCAGGGGAGGGACGAGATGGTTGTGGCGTGGGGGCTGACTTCTGCTCGCGAAGGGCAGACTGGTAGCCTTGTTCCCCCAGCTGTCGGATGGCGCTCAGCTGTTGCCTTGTGAAGCGATGGATGAGGCCATCCTTCTTCACTGGCCGGGCTGGGCAACCGACAAAGTCGTGCGGGCCGCGGCAGTTAACACACTTGGGCATGTGGATGCATGGCTCCGGGTGAGGGTGGCCACAGCGGCCGCAGAGCTGGCGTTTGGCACAGGCCCGAGGGTCGTGGAAGGCCCAGCAAGAGGTGCACTGGGTGATGATAACCTTCCTGGCGAGGCGGCGAGCAGGCAGGGAGCCGAAAATGGTGAAGCCTGGGCGGACTCGTCGGGGGAAGGAGATGACCCATTCCTGTGCGTGCTTTGACTTGGCTACGCGCACTGGGCGGCAGCCGGTGGCAGCCTCGGCCTCGTCAGGAATGATGCCTTCTAGGTTTGAGAGGGCACTGGGACTGTTAGTAGGGACGCCACCAACAATGAAAGTGTGCCACTCTTGGGCCTCCTCAAGACGGAGGCCTTCTTTGGCGAGGAAGGGCCAGGGGGAGAGCATGCGGACACGGACTCCGGCGTCTCGGGGAGATACAGCCCATCCGGATCTGACTTTCTGGGCTCGGGGGAGCTCAGGAAGCGAAAGGCCCATGGCGCGGCCAAGGCGAACTCGGAGCTCACCAGGGGAGAGGGCTCTCCACGGGTTGCCCTCGGGGACGCGGAGGAACAGGCGGGTGTCCTTCACAGGGGCAGGTGGAGTGGCAACCCCCTTGGGGGCACTGGGTTTCTTCGGGCCGACTTGTTGCCACCCTGAAGAGGGTTTGGTGGCAGCAGACTTACCCTTGGGAGTGCGGAGATCCACCACCGCTGCGGAGGCAGCGGAGGATTTGGCCGCAACACTGCTGTACGTTGGGGCCTTGGGGGCAGACGGCTTCTGCGCTGGCGGTGCAGTAGCTCGCGGTGTTGGCTCAGGGGGCGAACGGGGTGCCGATGGAGCCGGAGAGGGGGGGCGGCTACCTGTCCAGTGATGGACTGAGCGAGGAAGCCAGCAATGGCGGTGTGGATGCTGTGAGCCCACTTGAGGTGGGCGGGGTCAGAAAATTTTGCTGCAGTAGCGTCTGCGGCAACGAGGAAGGCGGAGATGACTGTCTTGCGGGCAAGGCGGTCTGTCTCTTCTTGCTCCAGTGCAGCAAGGACTGCCTTGGAGCCAGGTAGGCTAGGGGCCACCTTCTGGCCCGCGGTGTTGATGACCGCATTGGTGAAGTTGAGAGGCAACGGGCTTAGGTTGCCGGGGGCACGGCGCTTACTGGGACGAGACGGTGAGCCAGTAAACTCCTCGGTGCCAGCCTGGAGGGACTGGACCGAGGGGATGATTCGGGGGGCGGCCACAGGGGTGGCAGCAGCTGGTGTGGCAGGAGGGGCGCCAGCAGGACCGGTGATCCTTTTCTGCGGCTGGGGATCGAAGGAGATGCCCGAAGCCGTGAAAAAAAAGGTGTTTCCTAGGGGGGGGGGGAGGGGGGCCCTGGGAGCTCCAGGGGGGAGAGGGGGGGGGGAGTGGCGTCGTCATGACGGCCACGGAGTCGTTTACGGACGTCTTGGGGCGACGACGAGGTTGAAAATGCGTGCGCGAAGCGAAGAAGCTGTGCGCGCGCGACGACGAGGTCGGAAATGCCTCGCGGCGTGGCGTAGCGTGAGAAAAACACGCGCGCGAAAACGAAGCCGAAAAAGATGAGTAAAAACCCGTGATGCGTGCCAATTCCAAGAACTGGCCGAACAAAAGGAGGGAAGGTTGAGCCGACGGCACAGTGACCCGACAGCAGCAGAAAAAATTCCGATCGCTGATCCGCAGGACCCGGGCCTGTTTCTGGCAGAAGAAGATCAACGATGCACGAGAGATCAAAGACTTATACAAGATTGCAGGATGGAGGAAGCTAACGGACGCGTTTCGCGCCCCCCTTCTACGCGACAATGACCGCCTCGTGGTAGGTGTAGACGACAAAATTGACCTACTAATGACAAAGATCCTTGCTGCGAGGGCAGCCGTTGACGACATTGACGACCCCCTCCCTACTTGGAGCACCAGTGCCTGGCTTCCATGGCAAACCAGGGTGACAGCTGAAGAAGCTTACGAGGCCACCTGCCTTGTGGCTCGGACAGCATCTGGGGGTGATAAGATCAACGCACACCTGCTCAAATCCGCTTGGGCAGTGCTGGGCAAAGCTATCACTAAGCTCTTCTGCTACTGTGTCACCAAAGGGTATCATCTACGAGTCTTCCGCCATGCAGAGGTTGTCTTCTTACCTAAGCCCGGCAAGCCCGACTACACGGTTGTCAAAGCCTGGAGGCCCATCTCCCTCCTCCCATGCCTGGGCAAAGGGCTGAGAGGCTAATTGCGCGACGCGTGGCAATCACAGCTATTAACGAAGGAACGATCAAGCCACAGCAGTTTGGGGCCGTCCCCAAACGCGTTGCAGTTGACTTAGTACTAGCGCTAACCCACGATATTGACAAGAACATCTCAGCAGAAGGACGAGTCTCTTCTCTCCTCACCATGGATGTCTCGGGGGCCTTCAACACAGTTCTACGCCACCGTCTTGTCAAACGCCTACTCGAACAAGGTTGGGACCCAGCCTTCGCCAGATGGACTTCCTGTTTCATGGAATCACACACTGCGTCCGTACGCCTGGAGAACTCTTCTGCCCCTCCACGGTCTTTGGAGTGTGGCCTGCCCCAAGGCTCGCCCATCTCGCCCATTCTGTTCATGCTCTTCATTGCGCCTCTGTTCAATGACTATCGGGCTGACCTCCACTTTGGATATGCTGACGACATAGGCCTGGCCGCCCATGGCACCAATGCCCGCGACAACACAAAAGTGTTATCAGACCTAGCCAACAACGCTATGCAGTGGGGTGCGAAAAATGCCATTGCATTTGACAAGGACAAGTCTGAGCTCATCCACTTTGCAAGGAAAGGGACACACAAGGACCCGGTGCGAGTTGGGCAAACTTTTGTTCACCTAAGCAAGACACCAGTCAGGTGGCTGGGCGTCTTCTTAGACTCACACTTGTCATTCCGCCACCACGTTGATCACTGGGCCGGCAAGGCCCTTGCTGCCGCCAACTTCCTCCGCCGCCTGTCTGGAGTGAGCAAAGGCGCACCCCCAGGCAACCTCAGCACCGTGGCCAAGGCCATTGTCATTCCAGTTGCCACCTACGGCTCTCTTTGCTGGTACCGCGGACCGACCCGGGAGCTCCTCACCAACCCACAACAACAAGGGCACTCGGGCGTGTCCGCACAAGTCGCCAAAGTCGAAAGGGCATTTCGCGCTGCTGCCAGGGCAGTGGTGCCATGCTGACGCACAACACCGACCCCTTCAGTGCTCAGGGAAGCTAACTTCCCGCCCGCGGCAGTACAGCTGGAGAAGCAGCGTCTTCTCGGGGCTGCTAGGCTGGCACAGCTTGATCTAAAGCATCCGCTGGTCCGTAAGCTACTGAGACTAGAGCCCAGACACTGGTACAGCTTTCAGCACGGCCGGCCACGCCACCCAACCCTTCTGGAATGGCTTGGAGACGTGCTGCCACTGGGTCAGAGGCCTGGTATCTACGACAAACTGTGACAGCGTCTGCTGTCAGGAACGCGTGATACTGTCGATTACATAATCACGGAATCATATGAAAGCTGCCGGAACCTGACGGAAGGTCCCGGAATGTGTCAGAAACAGATTGGTAATCATGGAAGCGGATGGAAAGTGATGGAAACTGGCGGAAGATTCCGGAACCTGTCGGAACCCGATGGAATCCCCGCATACTGGGTATATATCCCCCAGCACCCCGACACACACTTTCCCTCCTTTCTCTTCTTTCTCTCTTTAGTTAGATTATTCTTACCAGAATACACTCATTTGTTTGAACCCTGTTTCATTCGTAGAGTTGTTCACTCCGTGACACAAACCCTCGCCATGGATCCTTCCCCACCCCCATGGCAAGAAAGACACTGCAGCAGCGCACAACAGCTAGGCTAAGGCACGGAACCCAGACGAACTCATCATCTACTCTGACGGTTCTCTCAACAAATCAGTAGCATGGGCTTTTGTCACATACGAGGGCACGCGAGAGATTCACCGGGAACACAGCTCACTTTTCTGGGGAGAGGTCTACGATGCTGAAGCACAGGGCGCACTGGCTGCCCTTGAATGGGCTGCCTCCTACCGGTACATGCGATTTCACTAAGCCATTCACTTTTGTCTAGACAACACTTCTGTCCTCACGGCCCTGTGCTGGGCTACCCCGACTCCTTTGCCACCAGGTTCGCCAGGTGCAGGGAGCTAGTAGGGAGGCTGGGACCTTCCAGAGTCTGGGTTCATTGGTCACCAGGCCATATAGAAATCAAGGGTAACGATGCGGCAGAGCGTCATGCCGGCACTCTCTCTGGACATGAACTACCTGACGACCATCCCAGCAGACAAGCCCCAGCCTCCATCGCATGGCTGGGACGGAAAGCACGACAACTTGCACGCAAATGCCTGGAGGACTGGTGGGAAGTAAACGCCTACTGGCGTTACAAGGAGCTTGGTCTCAACTGGCCAAAGAAGCGACCGAAAGAGCATAGTATGCCGAGGGCACAGCTTGCTGCCCTTCTGCAGGAACGCACCGGACACGGGGACTTTGCTGAGTACCACCGTCGTTTTGAGCACCCTGAACCACGAATACGCCTTTGCCGCTGTGGGGAAAAAACCAGCCGAGGCCACATCGATTGATTGATTGATTGATTGATTGATTTATCGACTACTTAGGGGGCGCTTGCGCCCCCTTCAATGACCTATCAGAGATCTATCTACAGTAGTCGGGCAGCGTGAAGCCGACCTGGTCGTTAACAAAGGAAATAGAAAACAAAAGGAGATATGTTAGTACAAAAGAAGTTAGTTGCGTTGGGGGCCCGTGGCTAGCCGTGCCGCAGCCAGCTTCCAAAACTGCCCCGTCTTCCCTCCAGCAGCCTCCCGTCCAAGTAGAGCTAGCTCCACCTCTTCCTCTGGGATCTCGCGTGGGATCAAGTCGTCGAATTCGGGGCAATCAGTATGTGCCCCTGCTCTCTCTCCTCACCACATAGGCACAACCCGATACTTGTTTCCGGCTGCCCAAAACGCCTGTGGTAGGCAGCGAAGTCGCCGTGGCCAGTGCGTTCCTGTATGAGTAGCGCCAGCTGCTGTCGTGGGAGTGTGTGCTCCTTTGGTCGTTTCACGGGCCAGTGTAAGCCCAGTTCTTGGTATCCGAGGTGAGCGCCCTCTTGCCACCACTGAGTGAGGTTTGTCTGGCACGTAACCTCGCGTGGCGGCCAACCCAGGCCACTGAGGGGGGGTCGTGCCTGCAGGGTGCTTTGGCGTCTAGTTCATGACAAGACAAAAGCCCGGCATGCTTGTCAGCAGCAGTGTTGCCAGGAATCTCCATGTGGCCTGGGGACCAGTGAGCCCTGAAGCGTTCCGGTCCAATGAGCTAGATGAGCTCGCGGCATCTAGCAAATCGAGTAGAGGAGGAGTCGGGTGTGGCCCAGGCAAGGGCTGTGAGCACTGCCGTATTGCCCAAGCAGAGGTGCACGAGGCGGAACTCAGGCAGCTCTGGCAGGGTTGCGGCCCATTCCAGAGCTGCCGGTGCCCCTTGTGCCTCAGCATCATATACTTCCTTGCGATAGAGGGAGCCGTTCTCCCTGTGTACGAGTCTGGTGCCAGTGTACGCCACAAAGGCCCAAGCAACCGACTTGTCCATTGAGCCGTCAGAGAACAGCACCAGCTCGTCTTCGTTTCGCATCGCAGCCCATTGTTTGACCACAGCGGCTGTCTGTTCCTTGTCAGAAGGTCGAGGCCAGACCCAAGGAGAGGGCTTAGGATATAGCTCTGGTCGCTCTGCATGAGGCAGAAGTGCTGCCAGCTCCTGGAGGGTGGTGCGTCGGGGTATAGGCGGTGTGTGTGGTTCCCAGATGTGTCTTGATTGCCGTCCCTGAGGTCTGCCACGAGGCCGGCGTGGAAGTCGCGCCGGGATGGGCAGGTCTGCTCGTTGTGCCAAGGGGTGCTTGGGGTCGAGGCGAGAGAGGTGCGTAGCACCGAAGAGGCGCTGCTTGTCGAGTATCACTGAGGCTGGCGGGAAATTGGCTTCGCGGAGGATAGAGACAGTTGGCGTGGTGCGCCAGCAAGGGACCACTGCCCGGGCTGCCGCGCGGCAGGCCCTGTCGATCTTCTTCACCAAGGATGAGTTGCCAGCACGTACCTGAAGCTCCGGGTTGTGGTGGGACTCTTGGGTAGAGCCAGCATACCAGCACAATGAGCCGTAGGTTGCAATCGGAATCACTATGGCCTTGGCCACAGTACTGAGGTTACCGGGGGGTGCACCTTTGCTGACACTAGAAAGCTTGCGAAAGAAATTGGCAGCCGCAAGTGCCTTTCCTGCCCAGAAGTCCACATGATACTGGAAGTTGAGCCGCTTGTCAAGGTGAACACCTAGCCAGCGGACTGGCTGCTGTGAGGGCGTCATCGTGAAGTCGTCAGTTGCAATGGGCTGTGCATATTCCCCCTTGCGGGAGAAATGTATCAGCTCAGACTTGTCCTGGTCAAAAGAGATGGCGTTCTCGTGACCCCAGTCAGTAGCCTCACCAACCAGTGACGTCAGGAGGTGAATGTTGTGTTCGACGCTGTCACTGTGCGCAGCCAAGCCTAAATCGTCAGCATACCCAAACTTGAGCTCCTTGCGCCTGCCTTGAAGAAGAGGGGCAAGGAAAAGCATGAACAGGATGGGAGAGATGGGCGAGCCCTGAAGGAGGCCCGCTTCGAGGGGCCGAGGTTCTGCTGTTGTGGTTTCGAATCGGACTGAGGCAGACCTGCTTTCCATGAAGCAGGACACCCACCGTGCAAAGGATGGGTGCCAGCCCTGTTCCAGGAGTCGTCGCACTAGTCTGTGGCGGAGCACTGTGTTGAAAGCACCAGAGACGTCCATGGTGAGCAGTGAGGACACTCCCCGTTCCCTGGCAATGTTGCGCTCAATGTCGTGAACAAGAGAGAGCACCAAGTCCACGGCAGCCCTCTTTGGAACTGCACCAAACTGTTGTGGCTGGATGACGTCTCGGTTGATGGCTGTGATGGCCACCCGTCGTGCTATGAGTCTTTCCAAGCCCTTACCGAGGCAAGGGAGGAGAGAAATGGGGCGCCAAGCCTTGACAATCGTGTAGTCGGGCTTGTTAGGCTTTGGCAGGAAAACCACCTCTGCATGTCGGAATGCCTTGGGGTGGTAGCCGTTCTTGATGCAGTACCTGAACAGCTTGGTAACCGCTGCGCCAATGCTCGGCCAGGCACGCTTCAGGAGAAAGGCATCAATCTTGTCAGTGCCGGGGGCTGTCTTCTTTACCATACACGTGGCCTCAAAGGCTTCCTCCATGGTGACGGTGTCTTGCCATGGCAGGGAGGGGGCTGCGCGCCAGGAAGGGAGAGGGTCAACAATGACGTCGCCAGCTGCTCGAGCAGTCAGAATGTTGGTTGCGAGAAGGTCTATCTTGTCGTTGGTTGCCACTATTGTCCGTCCATTGTGTCGCAGTGGAGGAGCACAGAAAGCGTCAGTGAGCTTGCGCCAACCAGCAATCTTATAGAGCTCTTTCAGTTCCTGCACTTCATCGATCTTTTTCTTCCAGAACAATGCCTTAGTCCTGCGAATCAGTGAGCGATACTGGCGGTGGTCAGCTCTGGTGATTGTCCCGTCAGTTTGTCTGTCAGCAAGAGTCTTTCTGGCAGCTCGGCACTCGGGAGTCCACCAGGCAGCTGCTGCCTTGCAGGGTTGCTTGGGGCTACCAGCAACGCGCAGTCCAGCCTCAAGTGCGGCTACAATGCTGTCTGTGGCGGCTTCCGCCTCCTCGGTACTGCCAGCCGCGTCTACCTCCAGGAGCGTGTGCGCGAGGTCTTTGACAGTGCTGCAGAAGAGTGCAATGTCCTTGTCTTTTACCGTGAGTTGCTTGGGCCTAGCCCGGCGGGGGCTGCGTGGGAGGCTGCCAACTATGGTGAAGTGGTCGGATCCTGTGTATGCGTCTGGGTTGACCCAGGCTGCTGCGTTAACTATATTGGTGAGCGAGAGGTCAAGTGTGTTCCCATGTGTATGCGTGGGGGTGTTCGTGATGAGATGGGTGAGGCTGTTGTCCTCAATCCAGTCTGCGATGTCGTCCCTGGGGCTGCCGTGTGGTGGTGCGCCAGCTTGCCAGGACCAGTGGGAGGCATTGAAGTCTCCTGCAATGAGGACCCCGAGGCCACATCTTTGCATGAACGCGACTAAATTTTCTTTGTTTTGCCTTTCTTGCCTTGTCTCCTTATATGTCAAACAAAACGGTCGCCTGCGCGGCGCCCGGTTACTGTAAAGAGATTTCCGATAGGTCATTGAAGAGGACCGCTCCGCAGCCCCCTAAGTAGCCGATAATACAATCAATCAATCAATCAATTGACACTGAGAAAGAAAAGTTCACCTACATCCTCAACCGTATGGAAGACATAGCTTCTGATAGAATCCCGGCCTTTGTAGAAGACAAATATGGAGACGGAGTTATGTTGACGACTAGCCAGCAGGTACTTAATCATTTGCACGACCAGTACCATGACCCCAACAAGTACGAGGCAGCTTGCATTCTGTATAGAGTGCAGTATGGTGGCTATCATCACCGCCGGGAGAATCAGTTTCTTGGCCCTGTAACCCTGCCCTGGAGGGTGACCATCACTGAGACGCCAAACTCGGCCAATGGAAGCCACTAGGAAAGCTTCCTGACCAACCGTCATGGTGACTATAAGGTGTAGTGCTTAGTGGACTCTAGGTGTCATAGGGGATCCCCTCCCGGGTAGCCCCCCGGGACAGCCTACCCGGGAGGGATTGGACTGCTATAGTGGTATGGCGCCTCCCGGGTAGGTCCTCCCGGAGGGGTTACCCGGGAGGCCCCGGCCGACAAGATCAGGTCTACCGCCACGGGTACTGCGCCCACCACGGCGGGACAGCCACCATCCAGTAGCCCTCAACCTCACCTATTAGGTTGTATAGGGAACAACACGCTAGCTGTCGTCACGGCCGGGAGAATCGGTTTCTTGGTCCTATGGCCCTGCCCTGAAATGCGGTTTTCACTGGGCTACCAAACTCTGCAGGTAGAAGCCCCTCCCAGTCTTTCCCAGCTGACCAGTTTGGTCAGCTTAGTAGATGTTCTCCCGGGTAGGTCCTGCCAGAGGGGCTACCCGGGAGGCAGCCATAGGGAGGGGCACTGGTAGGCTGGTTACCATGTGGAAGTATCTCCTCCCGGGTAGGCTGTCCCGGAGGGGCTACCCGGGAGAGATTGTGTCACTATGGTGGTATGGTGCCTCCCGGGTAGGTCCTCCCGGAGGGGTTACCCGGGAGACCTCGCCGTCACCACCACTCACCACCACTTCCAGGCGGCACAACACTATGAAAAC
>MU279933.1:0-26413 GCA_022385655.1 Xylaria intraflava | reverse complement strand
TACCATACAACAGCCCGCCAGGCTATGGTAGCCGAAACGGCCCGGAGGGATGCGCAAATAGTCAATAAGGGGGTGCGCAAATAGCAACGCTCTTTAGGAATTGCTTTGGAGAGGGACGGAACCTTATTTTTTTCAAGTCCCACGTCTCATATCCTCTTTTCCATAGCACAGGCATGGAAGCGTGGATACGTATACTCTCATCAGTCACATATACAGACCACCGCGGGTTCAGAATGAAAAGCAAAGAGCCGTTCAGACCTGCTACGGTGGATTTACAGTGGACTTTAGCAGTCCTGGTACATACCTACCTAGCGAATCTTTATACTGAGGTCCCGCTTTAAACCCACTCGCCGATAAGCCCCACCAAAACTTTTGATCTTTTCAAGTTCAAAGCGAATGGTCGGATGAAGCGAACACCCCATCAAACTCTCGCAGAATATCAAGCCAGCCGCCACCACATCCCCTTGCGCCTGTATCCGTTCTCGCCGACCCGCCAGCGCAATTCAACTCTCGCGCCTCAGAGCAAAAGAACCCGCCAAGTCAGTTCCCAGATAATACTCGCGCGAAAAACACATGGCGAAGAGTGCCCGCGCCAGTTCGCGCAAGGTGAACAACCAGCGCCTCAAGGCCAGGGTCTTCGGGCCCGTCGAAAAGGCGCGCACTTTGCGACTCTCCGCCAAACTTCTCGAGTTAGCCGCTGCGCCGAAGCCCGAGCGGCCCGACGAGGAAGCTATGCGCATTGTCGGAGTCGACGAGGTCGCCGATAAGGACGGTACGAAGACAGCAGCCGTTGACACCGCTGCTTCTGCTGCTGTTGCCGCTTCTGATGACAGTAAGTTCGACTTCATCTAAGCTGGCGGGGAGGCAATCCCATGTAAGAGGGGCAATAGGCTAATCATAACTCGCGCGTAAGTAGCTATGGACGTCGATACCGCTAAGAGCGCTGCCGCACCGAGCAAGTCGAGCACTAAGAAGGGCCGCATCGAGAAGCGGAAAAAGGCGAGCAAGATCGTGTTCCCCAAGTATGGAGATAAGGCCAAGAAGAAGAAGAACTAGGCCTTTTAACGGAGGAACTCTTTTTCTTTTTTTCTTTTTCTGGGTACCTACACTTTTTTAAGGCGCATATTGAAGGGCGTGCGTGGTAACTGAGGACATATGGCAAAGGCGTTCGGATTGTGTTGATTTGAATATTCTGATTCACACTTCGGTAATTCCAGCACGTATTAGACGCACATGGATGTCATGTAATGATACCCGGTACAGAATTGCCTCGCGTTTTTATCCTATCTTCCAAGGATTTGCCACTCGCCTCGCCACTATGGTAGCGCCGACGATGATGTGACTAGAACATCGACATTCTTGGTAAGGGCCCCTCATAGCCCCGGGGACATATCTGCCGTATATACTGGCTAAGTATTGTTTTATACCATCTATAGGTAGGTAGTCCTCGTAGTTGTCGTCACTGTCCCTGGTGTACCCAAGATGATCATATATCCATGTTCAATTCAAACGTGGCCTGCGTTGTCGGCATGTTGCTCGATTCATTCGTCATGGAGGGAATATCAGCTTCTCCAGATCCTATGCCGAGTCCAGTAGTCGCTGTCAGGGCACTACTGCCGCCGTCGTCCGATTGGTTCGCAGCAACAGGCACAGCCATTTGGCTCAATTGGCGGGTGGACAGGGCTGAGTTACTTTCGACGGCCCGCTCGTGCGAGGTATTGTCCTCTGTTATTTCATTGCTCTCAATAGGTTGATTAGGCATCTGCTCTTTTAAGGGCCCAGGAGCATTCGGATCCACGAATCTCGCAGGGACGCCCATAGCGGCGGAAGTTCCACTGCCAACCCATGCGCCTATCAAGCTGCTCCACTTGTACTCGCCTCTGTAGAGTTTTTGGATCTCCTTGAAGGCATGCGCATTATAGTACGGTAGACCCGTCTTGGGGTCCCGATATCTTGCCGGATGATTTGTGATCACGCAGCGAGCTGCAGGCCCTTGTTCTGTCAAGTGGTGAGTATATGCCCGTGTATGATAGGAAAACGATCACAGCAACTTACTCGAGAGTTTGCTCATCTCCCGGCCGAAAAGAATGCGGGTCTGTACCGACTTGTCCTTAACTGCGTTCTCGTTGAAGTTCTGTAGTATGATACAATTTCGTGTAGCTCGGCCATTGGCGGGCGGCAACGGCGGTGGAGATGGGGCAGTTTCTTTAGGCTGATTCTTTTGAGCGCTGGCCTTCGTAGACTTCAGACTGCTCAGGGAACTCTTCGATGGCTTATTAACTAGCGTGGTCGATGGTGTAGACGGAGCAGTGAGAGTTGGGGTTGCTACGGGTTGAGTCAACTGGATCGGAGTCGATCCAGCGGGCAAAGGAGTATGGGCATTGGTGTGAGGCATAGATAGTGGCGACTGTCCCTGTGCTGGATTCGGGGCCGCAAGGACATTAGAGGTGCTCATCGGGGTGGGCAGGGAATGGTACCCTATCATAGGCATGGATAGGCCGTTTTGGGAGACACCCACGGGAGGAGCCAAGACGCTATTCGGCTTCAGCTCTGGAGGCCTCATCAACGGCGGCTGTGTGGCTAATGCAAATACACTAGAAGTAGTGTACATGGCTGTCTCTGGTGGTCGAAGATCAGGGGGTTTGAGATCCGGTGGCCTAATAACCGCAACGGCTGACGTTTGTAGTTGAGAATCATTGTCCGGAGTTGGGACTTGACGATGACCTAAGGTCTCCCTAGTTTGAGTCGTATGACCTGTTGGAG
Organism: Xylaria intraflava; assembly: GCA_022385655.1. Taxonomy (NCBI): domain Eukaryota; kingdom Fungi; phylum Ascomycota; class Sordariomycetes; order Xylariales; family Xylariaceae; genus Xylaria; species Xylaria intraflava. The sequence goes on along the minus strand of MU279933.1, from coordinate 23,650 downwards.
ATGAGGCCGAAGTCATCTCGACAACGTTATCAGGTGGCGCTTGAGCTCCTTGTTCAGCCCCCGTAGGCATTGGAGGGTTTTTGCTCTCTGTGCCGGCCGAATTCACAACGTTTGATACGGACTCCGTGTCCCGTTCAGATTTCACGTCAGTTTCATTCAATGGAGGAACAGGCCTGACGGCCGCAGCCTTGCCAGAAGCGTGTGTGGCAATCTGACTTGCTTCAACTTCACGTGAGGTTTCCACTGTTGCTCCATGCCCAACAGCAGAGTGTCGTTTTTTCTTCGCAGGTTTGTCCTCGATAGTGACTATCTTGCCAACATGCTTCAGTTTGCCATCGATCCATTCGCCCACACCACTCCAGAACGTAACGACGGGACCCTCTAGAGTCCGGTTGTTCAAAGCGGCTAGCTTGGCTTTTCTTTCCTCTTCTCTCTGCTTCTCAGCTTCTTCCCAACGATTTAGACTCTTGGCATTCCGCTTTTCTACCAGCGCAGCCTCGGCAAGGCGTTCTGCCTGTGTCATGGGCGGCTTCTTGAGGGCTTCCATCTTTTTCGCCTTTCGCTCCATAGCTTCGAGTTGTTTCAGTCGCTTATATTCTCGCTCGGCCATCTGTCTGTGAAGCTGTTCTTTGCCGGCCATGGTAGTTTCTCGCTTGGAAGCTCTCGTAGGCATGTCGGCAGGCGAGGGAAGCCAGCTGAGTCGTTCTGATTTCTTCTTCGGTCTTGGGGCGGGCGCTGTGCGTGTGGCCCTCGCACTTGGTGCCTGAGAAGTGTCGATCTTTACTTTCTTCCGGAACTTGAGTGGTATCGCTTCTTGCGCCTTGCGCTTGCGCGCTGCTTGCCTGCTTTCGCGGGCTTGCTTTTCCAGCTCTTTCTCTCCCTCTAATTCATCACCATTCTCCTGTGCATCCTCCTCTTCAGATGACGACATCTGACCATCGGATCCATCATCTCCGGCATCTGTAAAGCCCGCGTCGTCGCCATCTTCGGCAAATAGGAGTTCGAGCTCGTCGTCGGGTTCCTCTGCAGCGATCATTGACTTCATACGATTGCCCGCCGTAGATCGTTTTTCTCTGCTAGTGGCCAGCCATTCAACGGCGAGTGGCGGCTCTTCGTCGCCGGTGACTTCATTTTCACTGTCGCTCAAGACGGACGAAAGCGCATCATTGTCGTCTGTGTCAACCTGCATGTGTTGCTGGTCTTCCTCGTCGTCAGCGATCGCCATGTTGAAGCGGCTAAGCGTGAATAGTTCTGCGTATTAAGGGAATCTGATAATATCAATATTTCCCAATAGATCTATCAGTGAGCCTAATCTCAGACGCGGGAACCAAAAGACGCCGGTGGCGCCACTGAGGTCGTTCTTGTTAAGATGATGTTGTCGCGTCGGAACTTTTCGTTCAAGGGTTCATGGTAGGTTAGTTGCATGCACGTCATTTGTTCTTAGCGGGAATAGTACGAAGAACGTTAATATGTAGCTGTCGGTAATTACGACCAGTCGGTGAAATCAGTTTAACGAGGGTCCCTCACTGACGGGTCAGTCGCTCATCCAAGTGGACCACAACAGGATGAAACAAGAAAACGGAAATGCACACGTCAAAATGGATACTGATCATCATGATAAAGACTGCTTCTCGGCCCTACTCCCTCGTATACAACCGGCTCAACACACCCACGTTATACATATGGCATATCTTGTAGTCTTGTTAATGAGGAGCATTGCCCTCGTCGTAGGGGATCAACTACCTTCTCATGAGAGATAGAATGCTCTCCCCGTGCGTCTGTTATTGGTAAATATGATATTGCATGCTTTCAAAGAACGACAATAATTTCAGGCCCAATGACCCAAAACGCCAACCGATGTTGTCAGCTTATAGAGAGTCAATTATATGTGCAACGCTGGCGGGGAACGAGTTGATACCCTCACTTCCTTTTGAAACTGAGGACGGGCAGAGGCGGCTCACATAAAGATAAGTAATAAGAATCAGACCTATCTACGGGCTACTGTGTAGATGATCCTCAACGCAACTGTCCTGCTTGCCAGGGCACCACGTACACGATATGGGTCCATCTCCTCATCAGCAATGTAACTGCTTCAAGCAGGTAACTTCAGAGTATAGTAAATGGAATTAGAAAAATAGCTCAAACTCGCTCATGTCCAATCTCATCGTTTAGAGAATCCAGTCAGTTGAATGCCACTCAACAAACCGAAACAAATCTGGCCATCATACATGCTGAGAAACCGGGCATTGCTCGAAGCCAAATGTCTCCTCTTTTCGACCAGGTCAACTCTACAGAATAAAGCCATCAAGATGAAACGCAATGCTCGTGCGTAATAACTCTTCTCACACATGGAGCTTCCAACATACATTTTGATGACCGGTACACTCCCAACGTATTGCACTGGATCGTATGTGTACACTCAGGCGCATTACTGTATAAGCAGGTCTGTATCTTGGCGAGGCAGCTCCACACCATCCTTCTCAATTACTCACTCCGTAACCGCCGGTGCAAAGAGAATACGCGTCAGTCCACCTCACGCGGCCTATTATTCAGGCAGTTCGTCTATCCGGCTGAGCCGATGCGGACCGAGGCTTCTTGGCTGGTAGGGACGGCCCAATGCTGGACAGACCACTTCCAAGAATGATGACTCGCCCCTTCAAAGCGAGGGCCATATGAGGGAAAACTCCCCAAGCCCGCGTATTATGGAGTCAATCTGTGACGTGGAACCCAATCCAAGTTTCCGGCCGTACCTTGCATCACTGACATGTACATGACGGGAACGGAGTAAACCTTAAAGCACCCCTCTGGAGTCTGGTAAGCTGTAACGTAGTTAAGAGCGCGGGGCCGCGGGTACCTCGATGTAGGGCGGGTCAGGTCCTTTGGGCGGTCTCCTGGGCGGTCTCCTGGGCGTTCCTTTGGGCAGCCCGGAAATCGGAAATCAGACTTTGGCTACCCCTTAATCCACTATTTTGGTGATTAATACATAGAAAGTCTGCCAAGGCCGAAGTTGGCGTGCTGTATTGTGTACCAGGCTCTTCTGTGCTGAAGGTGGCGTGCTTTACGGCGAAAATTGGCCGTTCCGCGTCATCCCTAGCCCGGTATCCGCCGAGCGCCCGGCGATACGGAGCACGGGCGAGCCGGAATCGGGGGCACTCGCATATAGTCATACTGCAAGAGACCCGAAGATTGGGAATGAGGGTATGTCATAACCGTGAGTCAACCTGGTCGAGCCGCATGAGAGGCAGAGATAAAGGCCCCATACGTAGACTTCATGCGATGATACCAAGAACGCAGGACAGATAGATAACCTGTAGAAAGGGGGTGGGGGTTTGTGAAGTCCTGATTGTAAACCATTATGCTAATTTCCGCCATCTGCACTGGAGAGGAGATATGTAGTTAAAGAAGGATCGCCTGCCGCCCTCTTTGTTCTGTACATGCCTATCCATGTGGATGGGAAAAATAAAGCGTAAACAGATAAACCACCAATGAGTTGACGTGAATATAGCCCTCCCTCTCCCAAAAAGGAACGACGGATCAAGATCCCCCGCTCGCAATGCAACTGCCAGACCTGAATCCCTTTACGCCATTATTTTCCATCCTCGCTAATGTCGACACTTTCTATATGCATTTAGTATTTCATGAAAATAGAAAAAAAATATGGAATATCTTCGTTATAACAAAAAGAGAAAAATCGTCTTTCTCCCATGGAGTACCGCGGTGTACAAAAGCGCTTCTTTTACGTCATGCTGCCATATCCTCAATATAGCAGCGCCAAACCACTGCTAAACGCCCCAGGCTCCGAGGTTGCGTATATGGCGTGACAGCTCATCAGCCCTTATCAGGGCCGTGGGGGTGAGATCGTTAACTATTAATTCCAGAACAGTAAAACGAGAAGCTGGCCCATTGGTTTTCCGCAAAAGGCCTGCCTTGGGCGATCCTAGATAATGCCGGGGATGACAATATCTAACAGCGGCTAATCATGGGGGTTACGAGCGCGATGCTCTTGGGTCGTGAATAGGCCGGGGGGTTTCTCGATGGCAGGGGCCGATCTGATGCTGTCATACTGCTGTCAGTATGATTGTAAGCAGAAGCTACGTAACCCCCGTCGTATGTTGAGGGGTGCACATCAGGTTTGGTGTAGGACGAGCTGGGACTCGCGGCAGCGCTGCGAGTAAATGGCCAGATGCCGCCGTTCGTGGACAGGGGGGATGGCGGGCTTGGAGGATGTAGGTTTAGCGATCTCAGCGCTGTGATGGCACTGGTGTATTGGGGATTCCCGGGAGAGGCGGAAGGTGGGAAGTTATTCGGACTGGGTCGAGACGGCGATGCCCGGGGGATGATATCTCTAGTTTCTGAGCTCTCCCAGGCATATAATGGCGTGCTGTCGCTGTGATAATGTCCATAGTCCTCAAAGGCTAAGAATGGCGATGAGACAGTCGCAGTCTGGTCATTCTTTCGACAGCTGACATAACAGTGAGTAGGCTGCCTTGTTTAACTGACTGATCGGGGAGGGGCTTACGCCTCAGAACAGTATAAAAACCTTTCATCTTGCGCGACGAATTGTTTCTCGCAGGTCATGCTATATCGGCTTAGTGAGCATGCAAGAATAACAAATATTGAGCGTGTGATGGATAATGCAGGGGCGGAGACAGGGGAAGCTCGTCAGGGCTCGAATCAAGATATCCGCGAAAAAATACGTGGATAGCGCCCCATCAGGTGCACATCATGTGATGACCCAGCTTACACATGAGACGTCAAGTATGCATGGGGCTTCTTTCCCACATCTTGACAAACAGTAAGGCCATGTGGGTGCGTCTGCCAACTTCGAGGCGGCGCCAAGAGTAACGATCTCTCTACCCAGCCCCGGGGAGCACAAACAGCTTGGAGACACGAGCGAGAGGACCAAATGAAAGCTGTCAAAACGTACCAGAATTGCGGGAAGCTCTCCCGCTCGTCGTCGTCCAAATACTGCTCCCCTTCATATTCTCTCTCACGGTCTCCGATATTCTTGCCTAGGTTGTGCAGGGACTGGGAAGGTGACTTTCTCGTCACGACCTGCGGGCGTCGTGGCCGGGAGGGGTCCATAGTATTACCGGCCTTGCGGACATCAGTCGTGGACGAGTTGTTCGAGACATGGCCAGGCTTTCTGCGACTGTGATGCATTGAGACCGTAGATGATTGGTCTCGGCAATAACCTTCGATTGGAGACGGGCGAAGCCTGGTTAGCTAGGCCTGCGAGGGTCCCTGTCGATTAAGACGCTGGAGAGGGGTTGGAGCGGGGTGAACTGCAGCTTCAGGAAAGGCGTCTAACAGCACGGGGGCCAAGGCAACTGTAGATCGCTTCGTACTTGGTAGATCTAGAGGCTCACGAGTCGGCAGAGTAACAAGAGCACTGACGATGTGGCAGAAGAAAAAGGCCGACTTCCGAACCGTCACCTCGACTTTCTACTTGGCTTGAATTGCAGAAGTGACCTCCCTGGAATTGCTGCCGGGGAGCGGGTTGACATATGTTCCGGGGTTCTGACGGGATTGATAAAGCGTTCGGTCCAGGAGATATATATCATGAAGATATAACAGAGCGCTTAACAGCGATGATGTGAAATCGACGTGGGGGACAGAGGGCTGCAGGAGCTGCTTATTATGCGCGACACGTAATATAGGAAGACTTGGTACCGGGATTCGATAATGGAATATGGGATATCATCGGGATGCAGCTCGGAACTTGATGGCACGTGGGATCTTGAGAATTCAACAGATGACTATGACAAAACCCGATAATACCAGCAAACCACGTAGCTCGGGACGTGGTGCTTATTAGTCGGTGTTGAAAACCCGGGCTATCTCATGAGGATATCTGGGACGATGGGGATTGCTCGGACAAGAACACAGCAGGGTGACTCAGCAGGGTGACTCGACAGGAGAATCGCCAATAGAAACAGTGGAGCGCCGTGCCGTCGTAGTACGGCACCAATGGGCAGCTTCGCGTGGAAACGATTGCGAATAACGGCAATTCGGACTCGGGAGAAAAACGGAGAGGCACGGAGGTGAGAGCGGTTGAGGGAGTTTGTTGTGGACGAGAGAGCGAGGAGAGGGAAGATTCGAAGAGGGTACGAAACAGTAATATACAGGCACAGAATCTAGATATAAGTAGTACACTAACACTAAGGCCTACGCAAGACTGGACTGTACGGTACTTTGTCACCCACTCTGTTAGGATCAGTGGTCGGTAGCTTGTGTCTTGGAACCAGAGATAGGCAAGGGATAGATACAGTAGCAATGCAGGTTGCATTGCAGTCCGGGTGGATACATCAGCCATTGTGTGTGTCCATGTGTGGGTGGCACTGGTGTATAGGAAGAGGCACTTGTTGGTTAGTAACAGTCCGTAGTTTAGCGTACGGGTATCCTCTTACACCAGATCAAACCTTTTTCGTGAGACAAACAGAATTTTCCAGGGGTTACAGAATATGAGTAAGAGGATAAGTGTCTATAACCTACCTATACATAGATATCTAGCTCATCGTCGTCATCATAATCATCATCATCATCACCAGCGCATTCCGTACTTATATTGTCAATCTGTAAATTTGTAAGTCTGTCTAAGTCGGTGGTACTTACGCCAAGCGATGATCACTGTCGATCATGTTCGTTTAAATAGTAGGTACACTACCTACCTACCAGTTAGAAGAGACCACTGTAATAAATGGCACTTATAGATCTGGTAGGCTCCATTGGTAGCACGCTATACATATATGGGCAGTTATCCCGACTTGAATACAGGGAATCTACGAAGTATACGGACGTACGAAGTACGGAGGTCGGGTTGAAAAGTCTCGATCAGCGACGGCCACTGTAAGACCGCCATGGCCCACTGTAAACCGCTATCCATCTAATTGTTGATCAACCCTTTTAAATCCGACTTTCATAATCAGAACGTGATCTTTTATGACTGTACGGACGCACGTACACTATGTACGTATTGGCCGTCGAAACTCTAGATAGGCCACAGTCTCAATATATTCCTGCAATAAGCGTCTCAATTGTCCAATGACGCGTGCCTTCAAATAGGATTTCATGCGGAATCCAAATTTATCTAGGTGTCCATGCCGAGTTCATTGTATAGGTACCTCAAGCCCTTTGCAGACTCCTTACACTTAGAGATCCTTCCTCTGGGGTCCAGCTACATGCTTCTTAGATAGGCAATGCGTTACCAGCCCTCTAAACACACATCTACCATAGTGGAATGTGGCGATTCGTCATTTACGAAGAGCGTAGATAGGGTCGACATGTTCAGTAAGTAGCCCATTCCATACGTGGGTATATCGTTCGGGGTAGGCCGTATCCACACTCCGCCAGACAGAAAGAAAAGCGTCTCAGAGGTTGCCCACGAGACCGACGTGTACGTCGTAGCATTGGGCGGCAAGGACTTTGACAGGCTTTTCCTCGAGCGCTTGAACGTGGCTCGTGACCTGTGGGACGTCAGTATCCCGGCCGAATTTACCGCCAAAGTGAAGCCCAGGTGACGTCGCGAAAAAAAAAATCGCTGATTATAATTGTGCTTGGTGAAGAAGAGTTGAAAAATGGCCAAGTGAGGCTGAAGGTTGTTTCGGCCTAGGATAGAAACGAGGCGCGGGGATAGAGGAAAGCTTGTACCCAGGGAAAGAATGACTACGGAGGTGCAGCAGCAGGTATCGGTGCTCAAAGCTGGATCAAACGTGACTGGATTTCATCTCAAGGAAGCATGTATCTTGCTTCTAGTTTTTCTCGGTGTTCTGGCACTGCAGTTCCGGGCTTGGTAATAAGATCCAGAATCGACGCCGGCGTGTTGCGTTTCGGTCTCGCACGCTACCTAGGTACTTTTTGTGACGGCTCGTTGCGGGCAACTTGAGAGCCCCCCCGACTGGTACAGTCAAACACGTACAGGGTGAGGCTGGCAGGTAGCTGCGGGAAAGGTAGATGGTCAAAATGGCCGTAATAATCTGCCAATCTTCAGCGCTTTCAACAACAAGAGGTGTGGAGTAGGGTCCTAGGTACCGGTTCGAAAGGTGCTCGGAGGGGTGCCCAGAGAGGTGCTCACGGACGTTAAGGTAACTAGGCCAGAGGGGGTTAATGGAGCCGAGGCATATTGATCTGGTAGGTAGGTACCAGCCCTGCTAGGCCGCCAACTGTGGGCAGTCACCGCACCAGACTGGGTACTGGAAGTGTTGCAGGCATTCGCTAAATGCCATCGTTGGCCGAGCGGGATTGGTGGCCTACGATATCAGACCTGGTCACACGTTATTGCCGTCTGTGCTCGGTATGTAACTCAACTTATAGGCGTGAGCTACTCTAGGTACCATGTTGCACATGTCATTGTTGCTCTATCAACTGTGCTCTACTTCCATTTATTATCGTGAAAATCGTGGAAATCGCAGTCATGAATATCTTTTTCGTCGCGACGAACCGCTTCCATGGCTTTCTGCCATATCTGCTGAAGAATGACGCAACCGGAGAAACGCCCGAAGGCCCTAAGCTGAGAGGGGCTTTGCGTGCTCCCGGGCACGGAGGCGTTTCTCGCCGCTGATTGGCCCATCGGCTAGCGTTGCTTACCCAGCGGTGTAACATCCACTCGTGTGACATCAAGGCCGTCGAAAAAAAAAAGTCAAACCCAGCCTCGAAATAGCAGGTGCCGCCTCATCAGCCACGCGGCACAGGCACTCTCAAGGGCTGGCAGCAGCAGGCGGACGCCGCTTCCTCTGCTTTCCCCTTTGCTGGTGGCGACACATTGGCTAGAGTCGGTGCTTTGATTCGAGTCTTCTTCCTTCACCTAACCCCGTTCCGTCTCTAGCCCACCGCTTCATCACCTCACCTCATCCACCGGGTAAAGCACGTTTGGCCTTGAAAAAAAAAATTCTTCATTGTCTTAGATCATCGTGCATCGCCACCTGCTACCGCCAGTAGGCAGTCGGGCATGATGAGGCCAGGACACGCCGCACGCGCACGCGCACACAGTTCTTCTTCCCATTCATCGGCTGAACCATGTCCAAGGACCAAGTCTACGCTAGACAGATGCTATAGCGTAAAAATGCTACGGCCTACGTGGGGACGCCAATAAGGCGCCGACTTGTTCGTGAACCTGCGTGACATCTCGAAGGTGATTGGTCCCCTGGCATTTCCATGTCTTCTTCCCCCTGGCCCTATACAAGTTGCACTAGACTCCATGGGGATGCGTATAAAAAAGAAGAAAAAAAGAGACGAGACAAGATGGATCTTGTCGACGACTTGCCAACTACCACCCCGCGGCATCTTACTAGATAAGGTAATATCTAAGTGCTCTCTGTAGGTCGACAGGCGTATGGAAAGAAGGTTTCTGCAATCCATTCCATGATCTCATTGTTGTTTCCGATTCTGATTCTGATCCCAGGGAAACCCGACCGGTTAACGACGGAGGCACTATTACACGGACGCTTGTCATCCTATGTCATTGTGCACCTCTGCCTCTGCACGTCGTCGATACCCCACACAAACTACTTCGTAACCTGGACAGTCCTTCTGCTGTGATTCTTGACATGATACCGGCGCCCCCACCCCCAATTCCTTCCATTTCGCAGCTCCTATCTACAAGGTGAATCGTTACCTTTTTCTGTTCTCCAGTTACATCGGCGAACAAGTCCTGGGGCCGATTCAACCCTGATTAGCAGGCCACGACACTGCAAGGTATATGATTCAATGCACAGCAAACCTGCATGGATGGGGCACTATTTATCGCGGCTAATGTTTTGCTGATACCCAGCAACGCCCCATTTATGAGCCCGTCAGCCTGTCGAGAAAGAGTGAAAGAGAAGAGTCCTTATTAATAGTTAATTCCGACTCCGACTCAGCACCTAGCCAGCCAGTAGCTTTGTCGTTCGGTATCCCTCTTTCGACATAAGGAAGCACATCTAGTACATATGATATGCCAAACCCTTGTCGCCATACATACGCCCGGGGTAGCGATTGAGAGTTAGGTATGTAGGTACTATTACTACATGAGATTGATCGGTCACATATGTCCCGATAATGTTTGCACGCGGGAGACGAAGAACATCAAAAGCCAACGGTTCAGGTCAAATTTCGGACACATTTGTTTCGCGGGCAGTAAGAGGCCATTGAGGTCGCGGGCTGGTAGGCGTGTCGACATTGTTTACTCAGTTGTTCGTAGACAACAACTCACCAACGATGATATCAACCGCCGGATGTCCTACAACGTCCTCCACCAGACATTCACGATTAACAGGGCTGTCGGGTTTTGCTTCTTTCCAGAGGGAACTTCCGATGTTCTGGATAAATGGCACGTCTCCCATCGCAACCCTTCCAGACATTCAAGTTCGATGGTATACCAACAGCGATGATCACTCCTATAACAGCCATGTTGGGTCTAATCCCGTGGGTTTTTCGATCCTGAGGGCACGCCCCCGCCACCACCATCACCAAACGAGCGGCTATCGTAGGTACTCTAAGGTATCACCGAACAAAACGACATTTTTCTTTTGCTAAAAGGCAGCATATCTCTTGCCCTCACCGGTCACAACAGTAATACCGTCCCTACGGTCGCTCTGAGATTTCGTAAACGGCTTTGCTCCAGACAGCCTCAGGCAGCTACAAATTGCGGCACGGAGTGATCCAAGTACGATTATAGGCCTTTGAGTACGCGAATTAAAGAGGATATATGATCGATCAGGTGTACATCCGGTATGCCACAGGCACACTACCTAGGCAGTATGTATACGTAATACGGTACATACTATCTAGGGCTACTGAAGTTGAGATGATCGAAGCACGTCGATACGTCGCAAGCAGTTGCTTCCTTCCGATGTGCTGAACTTATGAATGGGAGCATCCTGGACAGGATTCAATCCTTACAGGCTTCAAAAGCGGGGACGAACTTCTCTACCAACCACTATATAAAATATGGACGGGATAAAATCTCAACACCGCCTTGTGTAGGTAGGATCATGAGATACCTGCCTGGACACCTGCCCGGACACCTGCTTGGGCGATGTAGCAACGCCATTCCTCACCCACGAGTCGAGGTTAGGAGGCAGATCCTGCAGGTACCCTTGTCGAGGCCTGCTCAGGGATAAAATGCTTATTACGGCAGAAGCGTGCTTACTAGATAGTTCGTCTGCTATAGGCATGGCGACCCCCCATTCGATACAGCTCAATACCTACCGTGATGGTGCAAAATGAACCAGATATATTGCATTCGTTTGAGCTTTTCAAGCATGACCTACACGACAACAGTCACCCCTGACAGACCCTTCGGCCCTGAGACAAATGAAGTGCGGGGGGCGGGGGCGAGGTAAGGAACGGTTTGGAAGACTCCAAGTCGGCGGGACACCACCATCCCACGAACGATTACGAGACAGCACAGCACCCCACTGTAGCCTCCCGTTCGATTGAGTGAAAGCTTGGCACGATGCGGCGCGGCTCGGCTTCTTTTCGGGAGGCGAATCGCGCAACAACGAAACTTGGTTGCCCGTCACCCCGGTTTGGTATACTGTGACTCAGCAGCTCCGGGGGCCATAATAATTAATATCGCAGAATGCTTCCAATTCGCCGAGCTGGCGTTGGGCATGTGGTATCATCTCGCTACCCGACTCGAGTCTAGGATTCGTCAGGACGTTGGTCTTGCATGATGCATCTCCACACAAAGTTCTACCTACGCTATTACAATTTGCAAGGCACAACACAGCCCTGAACGACAAGGAGAGCGCGAAAACGGTTTTTCTTGTCATCTGGGAAAATTTTTCTTTTTTTTCGATCTATTTTGGTTGATGGGTTCTTGTATCGGAGCAACCCGAAGCAAAAACTTGCGATCTAATATCGGTAATTACCCAGGTACACTTTTGCTATAGACGCTCGGAGATCCGAAATAGTACTTCAAGCCTTGCGCGCGAACCGCTCGTTACATAGTAGCATGCCGAGTATACAATGACGACAAGGTCGGTTTTGCCCCCGAGAACTCACGGTAGGTAGTGTTGGTGTTTCCATCCTTTACGAGCGCGGAATCGGGATGTTCTACATTGATGCTGTGGCTGTGTCACTCTCTCACCTAGAGTTACAGCGCACTTTCACCTAGAACTGCTGTGCAATGCCTTGTGCGTCATTCCGTTCTCTTTTATTTTCTCGTCTGAACCCGGTATTAGGACTAGCGAGGCGATCTTCGTTCAGCCTAGTGTCTTGTCCCTGTTTACTCCTGTCGCGTGCGGTGGCACGAGAGTCGTTGCTGCTCGCCCGCCACGACTGAAGACAGTGGACGACGATGACCTCATGTTTGTTCGGTTCGAATGGTGGCGTCTTCGGCTGCTGTTATCGTGGCTAAGTCTGGCTCGCCTATTTAATTTGCATGGCCACGCCTGGCGACGAGGGGAAGCGAGCATTATCGGGACCAAAGAAATGAAATGTAATGAGCGACGTATCTCCTCCTTACTGCAACTTGGAAACTCTCAGCGAATGCCCCTGTAGGTTGAAATCTGTAAGCTCATTCGCTAGGAGAGGAATGGGTGACCCCGATTTTGATTTTCTTTTTTACTCGCGGATCAGGTCCTCAGGAAGGATATTCTTCCTATCATGGAGTTTCTAGAAACTGCCACTGGAAAAATCCGGGAACCCTCATTCGCATAACTCCCGACTAATTTCCTGTGCCTGATGCCTGTCTGTCCGCTTCGAGTCGCTTCTAGCTAATTGGCGCCTACATGCTGGCTGAGAAAGCTACACTACCTCCTTTACGGCCGTTGACCGCTACATTACTCACTCCATGTGTCTAGTCTCGGCCTTTGCAAAGGGAGGGAAAGGCAATAACTCGTGCTGGACGTCGCTGTGATGCTGTCACTGTTCTTGGTTAATGTGACTTTACATATGTGCGTACAACGGCGTTGGCCCGAAACCGGGGAGCGGGCTGCGGCACACATGGCGGCGCGGGGCTGGCTGAGATGTTAAGATAGCCACGTGAAGCGGCGAACGTGGCCTTGGTAATCTCATGCCGCGGCAATTCGTGGTGGGAATTGTGGATTTCATGATACTATGCGTTGCATGTTGCTGTTTCTGAGTACGTCTTTGGTAATATTGCGGGGTATGATTCTAGTTGTCGTGCCTGCTTTTTGAGATGGCTGTATGATTTGTGGATATCTGCTTCTGGTTGATTCCGGTAGGCTCTTGTTGTATTTACTTGGCCTGACTTGATAGGAAAGCAAGTCGCGAGAAGAGTTGATTAGGAGCTGTCCTTGGGATTCATAGTGTGATAGACGATTGCACGGAAGAGGGTTGGGAGCCGACGACCTCTCGACTTTGGACGCGGACAGTGTGAATGTATCCGGTAGCCTACCTTATGAAAGCCGGGTTGTTACTGCTGGTATACTCGACGGTTGGCCTGTTAGAGGTTTGCGACGATTTGGGCGTGGGCAGTCCTAGTGGACTGGTACTAAGATAGGAGGGATGGAAAAATTTGAATAAGGGAGGTTCACTTTGTTGTATGTCTGGACTCCTTTGATGGGGTTCAACTCTGATCTTCGCGGACGTACTTGTCTCAGGCTGGCTGATGCTGGTCTGTCTATCTGTCTGTTTTTATATTTCTTGGGATAGGCATCACGTGTCATGTCTTCATATACTTTTTTCGTAAATTTCGGGTTTGATTCTCGATTTCATGGCTGATGCTGAGTGCTTCATAAGATTATCTGTTGAGGAATGTCTGTAGAGCGCGCATCGCGGCCTGTATGTCCTCCTTGCTAAGACTCTGGTGTAGCCGTGCCCGTTCTTCTGCATCCAGAGGTTTATCCTTCATCTCTTTCTCCGACAACGAGAGTATCTCCGCGAATTTCGAAACGGTCACGATATCGAGTTGGCAATTTGTTCGATACTGATGCGTGAAGTTCAGGAGGTCCGGCGATCGAGCTACTTCTCTAACACCGTCATTTGCGGCTAGAACGTCTAAAATCGTCTCAGCCATATACCCTTTCTCCTCCGGGGGCCATTCCCCTGTATCGGCGCCGATATCTTGAATGTCGGAACTTGTGTTGTGCCACTCGTGCCATATTGTTCGGAAGGCGCCTAGGCGTGCCAAGCACCGTATATATAGACGGAAACCGGTTGGCCTGTCGCGCCTGACGAGGGACCGGATGGAAGCTGTCGCCGTATCCTCACCTGGTACGTAACCCGTTAGAAAGGAGAAAATGCTCATGAGTCGGGTTGAGGGGTTCAGCCCGACCACGGAGGTGGTAACCGGAGATGAAGCTATGGAATTTTGCAGTATTTCGGTCAGGAGGGAATTTGTGAAATTGTCGTCGGGTTGGCGGTCCCCGTGCTTCAGCCTCTTCCTGAGATATTGCTCGGCTGTTATTATGGCGTGGCATTTGAGGGAGGTCCAGATTCCTAGTTCGTAGATCTTCGTTGACATGTAGTAATTTTTGTGCTCCATATTCACCACCAAGTTGTTTAATAAAGATAGTAGTTGGCTCGGTTCGGCGTCCTCGGCCGAGGTGAGAGCTGTATGAACTTCGTCGCTTAACTCCGATAGGCATTTACAGCCTTGGCCGGTTTTCGTCGCCTTTGCGACTACCCGCTCGAGTTCGGAAAAGGATTGACACTCGTTCAGGGCTTGTTTAAGCGATATTTTGCTGGCCCGGCCTGACTCTCGCTGAGCGAAGTGTTGACGGCGTAGCATGTATGTCGTGGTCTTAGACGTGTCGCCTCGTACAACATACGGTATCCCGTTTCTCTCAATAACAGAACCGAGCATTTTCGCATATGAGATGGTGTCTGGGTGGTCTAATGATAAGTCGGCGGCGGTTTTGGCCGTATTATGAGGATCCAAGTATGAATATATGAGAACATCGAAGTCGGTAATATGCGATGGATTGAAGGCATTGTCGGTCAGGGACCGAAAGCTAGATTCGTATTCTCGGTACGTCGTCTCAAAACTGGAAACGCGCTCTGCCAGGGCCCGCACCTGGCGGCGCCTCTCAGTGGGAGCGGGCTCTGGCTTACCATCGATGTCGTAGTTGAATTCGCGCACGCCCTTAGCCCCTTCAGCGTCGAGATCCAAAAGAATATCTGGGATAAAGAATTCGGGGAAGTGTTGTCGCAACGGAACGCCCAGTTTGGGATAACGCGCCTTCTTGTGATGGAGATGGCGTGTCTGACATTCCCATAATAGTCGCGTGCTCGCCGGGAGCTTTGCGAAAACCAAACAGCCGCTATACTGCAGCATTTTCAAAACATAAATGGACGGGCAGATGTTTCCGAGGGAGTGTCCCGGCCATATTGTGGCCGAAAGCAAGTCATATCACAAGGAGCGAGAATCCCACAGGCAATGTCGCCCTTATGTGTACCTAGGTAGGAAACACACACAATGTTGGCCGGCAACTTACCTATAGTAGTACGTAATGCCTTTGCCCTATAGTTCGGCATGCCGCCCTGCTCGGCCAGCTGACCTACTCGAACATGTCGAGAGGGGCGTTATGGGGGAGTGATACCCCTGGGTGGACGATCACCACAGCAGTCCGAGCAATGGGAAGATTGCCCACCCACAATACCAGCAATGTTAGCATGCATTCCGTACTATATCGGGGAGAACAACGCTAAAAACCCGGGGTAACAGGCACCGCCTGAGTGCTAAATAGGTAGCCTGAGATGGGCATTCCCACTAAATCTACGCACCTTAGCGAGTTAGTGCTTCGTTAACTGGCCCTTGACTAACCAACTACGTACTAGTGTCGTAGGCAAGACAGAATTTTTGCGGCTATCCGACATTTTCCCTGGATACAGCAAGCTATGCATTTATGGGGGGTTAAGGCTTCGTTATTAGGCTTGGCCCATCATTCGCCTTGTACTCAGACTCAACCATTAATCCATCATTTCACCCTCGATTCACGACATCATCGTCCCAAGAACTCTCTCAGTGCATCAACTTCTGAGATTTTATTATTCCGCAACAGTATCTCTTCCCTGAAGCCCCTGGACGTCATGCCACCAGCCAAGAGGAGAAAAACCGCACCGGTCTCAGAAGAGACCGCCAGCCAAGAGCCGACGCAACCAACCGACGAAGCCCAACCCAACACTTCTGCGGGCGACAATGTGGAAACAGCCAAGGAGGCCGCAAAGGGGCCAATAGACGCTCCATCGGATACTGTAGCGCCATCATCAAGCACGCAAGCCGATGCGGCTGCCAAAGCTGAAGACAGGCTGGCGCGCTTTCGCGCTCTCCAGGCCCGCGCAAAGACCTCTTCTGACCAGAACTTCAAAGAAGCCGCCAAAGAGTCCCAGAGACTGGCCACTGACCCTTCCGCCCTGACGGCACTACACCGTCGCCGTGACATCGCCGCTCACAAACTCTTAAAGGCGGAGACCGAGGAGGCAGGCGAGGATTTCGAACGTAAGCGGGCATGGGACTGGACGGTAGAGGAGAGTGAGCGGTGGGATAAGCGTGTGAAGAAAAAGGCAGCGCACCGCGACAATAACGCTTTCCAAGACTACCGTGCCGAGAGCAATAAAATTTACAAGCGTCAGCTGCAGAATTTGGCGCCGGATATGGAGCGCTACGAGAAAGACAAGATGAAAGCTATCGAGAAGGCTGCGGCGTCGGGAGGGCTGGAGATCATCGAAACTGAGGAAGGCGAATTAATTGCCGTGGATAAGGACGGTAGTTTTTATTCGACCGCCGATTCAACCACGTTTCACGAGAACAAGCCTGACAAAGCTGCCGTGGACCGTCTCGTCGAGGACTTGAAAAGAGCAGAAGAGGCGAGACTACGGAAGAGAAAGGAGCGTATGGCACAAAACGGCGATGACGGCGATGTCACCTACATCAATGAGAAGAACAAGCAGTTCAATCAGAAACTGGCGCGGTTCTACAATAAATACACGGCCGAAATACGAGATAGTTTTGAGCGTGGAACTCGGATATGATGCACCGAAAAGGTCCATGGGAAAGCGGCGTGTATTTGCAGCGCCATACAAACTCCGTAGTATGACTTTGATTGGTATACTATTGGCCGACGTATGAGGCGTAATGGTACAGTCTATATAATTCATGTAATGTTACACTCTACGGACAGCCGATGATTAAAGCATATTGCCTCTCCACGCTTTGTTAGCAAGTTCCTCGATCTCAGGCACCTCCACGGGGCCCTTGACGGCCTCGTCGCCAAGTGCTTGTACGACAGCCGCTGCAACGATATCCACCTTCAGGGGCTTGATGCCCGCAGTTCCCATTAAGTTGCCTAGTATACCGCCTGTGATGCCGTTAAACGCTGCACCAACCCCCGTTAACGCAGCCATGGGCATCGTGATTGGTCGTGAGTTGTCGTAAAGGAAAGGTGGGCGGACAAATATGTTTCGCATGCGCGGGAATTCCCTCGCGATTGTACCCTCAGCTTCCCGTTTAGTAGAAATATACCGTGTCGGCAGGACAGGCGCGCCAGCGGCGGCGGATATGTAGACAAACGCAGATACGCTTTCCCGATCCGCCTCCTTGGCCAGCATAATAGCACTGTCTCGGTTCATGTTCTCGTATGTGAGCTGCTCGCGCGTCTCGGGCGGCCGTATGTCGCCATCAGACTCGCGGACGCCGCGTTCAAGTGGGTTCCCCGGCTGCGGCGTCGACGTGAAGGCCTTACGTAAACCCGAGATGGGCGATTCCTGGCCACGCAGCACGCCCTTGTAGTCGGCCTCTAGCAGTATCCCCATGCTGTGGACCACGAAGTCGGCGCTCTTGAGTAATGACGCATAGGTTGCCGGCCGTAAGATATCGCCCCGCTCCCAAGTCACCTTGTGAGACCATGATGGCGGCGTTGAGGACGACGTGACGGCATCCCAAGTAGGCGCCCCGGAGCGGCTATGATAGGCATTAGTTATAGATTCGGTTCACAATGAGATGAAGATCATGCCTAATCGATGTAACGTCCCATCCTCTCTGTACTGCATTCTTGCATATCCTCGACCCTAGAAAGCCATTGCCACCGCATACTACCAACCTCTTGGTGGCTGACATGGTGCGCTGTAGTGGAATTTGTGAACTCGGTCGTACCTTAGTAGGCGGACTGATGAATATTATAATGTATTAGTAGACGATTTGGTGGGTATAGCAGCGAATTGGCGATCAGGTATGATTGCACCGGAATTCCCTGTTAGAGACGGTCAAAATTAAGCAAGTAGTAGGCTTTGTTTCCTCACATAAATTAATGGCCTGATGACATTCGAGATATGCTCTGAAGCCGATATCAACTACATCATAGACTATTACGTAAGCTCCCATCGCACAAGAGACGGCCGGGGTGTACCTAGATAGTTATTATGGGTCTCGGCTCGGCACCTTATTGGATGGCTGCCGGGACGCTCAGACCCCACAATAAAGTCTACCTCACCCAAAGCCCGTCCCAAATCGTGCTCCTTTCCCAATCCACAACCAACTCTGCACATGGCCTTGAAGTGCCGAGCAGAACCCGCGCGCCCACGACACGTAACTCAACTGCACCACTAACGACGTCGACTCGATGGCGCCGCCAGCGGGCAAGCGTGTCAAAGGGACACAGATCTTCAGACCTTTCATCTACGGCACTACCGCGCGTCCCTTCAATGACACCGACAATCCGCGTCCAGCCGGCGTCCCGCTCGATCACACACACTCCTGGCAAGTCTTCGTCAAAGGAGTCGATGACACCGACATTTTCTACTGGCTGCGCCGCGTGCAGTTCAAGCTCCACGAATCCATCGCCAACCACCTCCGCACCATCGACGCCGAAACCATCATCAAGGAGAACGAGGCTTTGACCGGTAGCAAGTCGAGCAAGAAGCCACAGAAGGCATTCGTCGTGAACGAGACGGGATGGGGCGAGTTTGAGATCACCATCAAGCTATACTACGACGGCAAGAGCGGCGAGAAGCCTCAGACATTGTACCATCATCTGCGACTACATCCCTACGGACGCACCGAGGCTGAAAAGGAAGCCATGCGTATGAGCGGCGAGGTGATTGCCTGGACCTACGAAGAGCAAGTTTTCAATGAGCCCTTCGAAGAATTTTACAAAATCTTGACGTCTGGTGCTCGAGACAAGGGCACACCTGCCCCCGGCACTAGCGGTAAAGGCAAGGGCAAGGGCAAGAACGTATTTGCGCCAGTTGGGGCCAGCACAGAGGGTGAGGTCAAGGAGCATAGTGCCATGATCCCTCTCACTACTCGACCAGGCCAGCCTTTCAGTCATGAAACCGAGGCCGTCGAACTGAAGCGCCTCCGCGAGGCCGGGGAAAAGGTTCAACAAATGATTCTCGAGATGAACAAAACTGTCAAGGCCAAGGAAGAAGAGCTGGCTTCGCTGAAAGCAAGCAATAAGGCTGCTGCTGCTGCTGCTGCTAGTAGCTCGACCGCTTAGGCTGCGGGTACGGGTAATAGTAATGTGCGTAGCAATCGCGACGGAAATAAATTGCGTAGAGGACCGGGCATAGAAACGGTTCAGCCCGGACTCGTCCGTCACCCGGAACCCGCTGGACAACCAGCCGAATACCAGGCTGCACAACAAGTCTCGAAGGAAGCTGCACCAGAAGCTGCAGAACAAAAAGCCGCACGGAAAAAAACCGCACGGCGAGGCACACAACTGCCAGCCGTAAAACCAGACCCTGCGCATGAGGCTTTCAAAACAACTCGTGGCCAATTCATCTGTAGCCCGTGTTGGAGAGGGCAGCCGGCCGCCGCACAACAGTTCTGGGAGAAGCGAGCAAAAGCGTCTGGCACCGGCACCGGCACCGGCACCGGCTCTAGTCGTAAGGCAGGCGGTGGAGCCACCAAGACTGGCAGGCCAAGGGGCCGGCCACGGATCATCAAGAACAGCGACAACTCAGGCACGGGCTTGAATACCTCGCAATCGACCCCGGCAACCTCCGCACCGAGCCAGCCATCTTCGCAAACCGGCACGCAGCATGCCGTGCCAACAGCACCCTCGGGTGTAGTTGTATCGCCCAGAAGGACTCGAAGCCGCAGCGCCGCGCTGAAGAAGTGATCAAGCTACAGAGCAGAGAGCCGGGAGTCGCTAGTCGGCTGGACCTATTTGAAACAGGATCATCTATGTTACAATCGTTAGTAAGCAGGCATCCCCGCAAGAACGGCTTTTTTGCTGGAAACCGTACTTATCACTCGGCTTACATTGCACGGTGTTTCGAGTTGAGGATCGGTACAATTGTATGTTGTGGCTTGGCTTCACGCCGTCTATACAATTGCTTCCGTTTTAGCAGTTGATAATCGGTAGTGGACTGATCGGTCAAGCTGGGAAACTAGCTAGATAGCAAGCAGGTAGCAATTGTCTATGCCGGTAGTGTCCTACCTATACGACAGGAATCGTGAAGGATTGAGTGTGAGGTGGTTCACGCTTACAAATGGCCTACGGACATGCATAGGTGACATGCGTAGGGGTAGTGTAGTGTAGGTAAATGCCAGGACGCAATACCTAACAGACAGAGCTTTTACTTCATTATGTCCAAGTCCGCCCCATTGTAACTCGGAGTAACTATAAATACCTTTATCGTGAAACTGCGGCGTATTCGCATTCACAGAGCCATCAAATGTATGTTTTAACCTCGGGATAACGTTAGGTCGGTACACGGTACGCCGCCAATGTGGGGAGTGCGTATACGAAGTATCCAACGACGCTATCTACCGTAGGTACTTTTCGCCTATCATCCCCCACGAGTCACCAGCAGACCTGAAAAGTTTTCGCCGGCCGGCCAGCCGAAGTCCTCCAAGCACGACTCAAGCTCCTTATCACTACCTATGGCATGATCATCCAGCTGTTTTCCATCTCAATAAGCGCCGACACCCCACCGCGTAAAGCCGGGATTTACCCACAATGGCGGCAGCCTACGTCCGTAACCACATCGCAGACCTAGGTCCCGCGCAGATTTGCCAGCTCTTTTACGTGCTAAGCGCGGGAGCCGTGCTGGCCATCGCCGCGGCGCCCGAGATAGCACAGCAATTGCTGATGCAGTACGGCGCGCGAAGTTCTGCATACCCATCGGCATCAGCATTGTCGCAGAATGGCGCCAAAGATAGCGGCCGAGATACCACCGACGGCATTTGCAACGGGAGTCTACTCTCTCGTTTCCTTGATCGCCTCACCTCCATGGGCAGGGTTCCGCATTCGTGGTTCATTCACTTTTATATCGTCTCCGTGCTCTGCAGCGGATTCTGGACCATTCAATTTGTCACCCACGGAACGGTGCTGGAGCTCATTCTTAGAAATCAGGTTCTCGTATCTACATCGTCTATGACCATGGGCCAAGTCAGTCTCGTTAGCTTTCTGATGGGTCTTCAGGGTGCGAGACGCCTTTATGAGCACCTGTTCGTCCTACGACCGTCATCTTCCAACATGTGGTTTGTCCATTGGCTGTTGGGAATTGGCTTCTATTTATGCACAAGTGTGTCCGTCTGGGTTGAGGGGTCCAGTAAGTATCAAGGCTTTCATGAGCGTTCTCACCTTGTATTGACTAGAACACCAAAGGATCGATAATAAATTTCGGTGGGAAGTTGGTCGACTTTGAGCTCCCGGGTTTTAAATCTATCATCGGGGGCATGGTATTTCTGAGTGCATGGGTCATGCAATATCAATGCCATCAGCATCTTGCTGACCTAAAGAAGTATTCACTACCCGAGAAAGGTTTATTCCGTTACTTAGTGTGTCCACACTATACCTGTGAATGCTTACTCTACCTTTCAATGGCAGTCATAGCAGCCCCCCAAGGTCAGTTGTATAATCAGACTCTAGCTTGCGCGACGCTATTCGTTACGATTAATCTCGGTGCCACTGCAAATGGAACCAAGCAGTGGTACACCAAGCAATTTGGTAGCCGGGTGCAAAGGAAATGGAAGATGATACCCGCCGTGTTCTGAACAGAGCAATTTCTGGCAAATCATGTCACGTCACTTTTTCTGGTTGAAGAGACCGAGCTTGCTCCCCAACTTCGAGACACTTATCACGTCTCGGTAGGTTAGACTAGTACGCATTTGTCGAACATTCCGGCCGTCTTGGAACGCTGAACTCGATCGCAGTAATGACCAATTTGCAATTGTTTGCTCGGAAAGCTCAACGTCTTCCAGTGTGTCGTCGATGCCATGAAGATAGTCTGTGTAAAGATCCGCTGTTGTAATGAGAAGACTTCGAGGTTCTTGCAGAATCCTCCCAATTGGGGATTCGTCGAGCATGCCACCGTCCTTCATCCGATGGATGTTTAAACAAAGGCTGGCCCCGAGGCTCACGGTGCAGACAATAGGGTGGTAGGATGCGCCGTCTTTATGTGGCATGATGCCGATACCCGGGGGATATTCATTGATAAGTACGTGGTTTGGCCGTCTGTGGGGACTATCGGAAAAGATATGCGACCGTAAGTCCGCGTCATGTAGGCGGAGTGATCGTAGTCGTGGAATAATAGGATCCTCCAGCCATGGCGGCAGTGGCGCATCGATTAACTTGTTGTTGACTAGATCCGACGGCCAGGTTTGTAATCGACGTCGACTCAGTTGCTTCCACCGGGGCTTCGGCGCAGATGCGATCTTGTCAAGTATCAGTTTCTCTTCATCCTCAGTAATGAAGTCCGAAATGTAGAAGGCGGTCGAAGGCAGCCGAGAGACTCGTGCATGATCGAGATCATGAGGTAGCAAGGGCTTGAAGGGCTTGTTTAGGGAGTCCATCGCTATGTTAGAAGCACGACCAGAAACGATAGGAGATTGGCATATCGGACGCTGCCTTGATACGATGGAGAGTGGAGAGGGACAGCAAGCTGAATAGATGCAGAGCGCAGATATCCCGGAAGCAAGCAAGCTGTCTCTATCCCAGTTCCACGGTAGACGGGGGGTGCCAAAGCACTACAGGACTCGCAAGGCTTTGTGTATGTGTGTGTGTGGCATATATCATCCCTGAAACATTGTGATATGATCAAAGATGGCCCAAGGGTGGGGGCTGGGAAGAGATGATGAGTTGTGCTGTCTCAATTCTGGCCGTCGGTAAAGTGCCCGGCAGACCGCCTTTGCGAAAGCTGGGACTCTACGAGATGTGAACGTCACATACCAAAGGGCGGGTAACCAGAGGAGGGGCCGAGAAACAGACGATCCGAAGTGTAGGTCGGTGGCAGAGAGGGACCGCCTGAGTCTGACCAAGAGAATGATGGATTCGAGGAGGCGAACACAGGCAGGCAGGCAGACCCGGAGATTGATAAAGGGTGGTAAGAGAGGAGGGGCACGACTGCTTTTTTGCTGCGGTGGAGAATTGGCTTGTCCCAGGTACGTGCGCGGGACAGTGGGAGAAGGCGCGCGACAGGCCTGATGGGGGCTGCAATTTTGCGGGATTACCGACCATCTGCTGTGGCCCTGGCCAATCACAGCAGCAGATGGGCAAGTGCACTGCTCATACGCTAACCTGACACAGACTAGCGCAAATTGACACATGCTACTATGGCAGGCGCTAGGTAGGAAACGGGATAGCTGCGCCTTCTCTGACTGGTCTGCTGCTGCCCAGTGCTGGCCCAGTGTGAGAAGTACACCTACCTATGCATGCCGCCACGCTACCGTATAAATCGCGCAACGAGGCACCGACCACTCCACCTAGAATAGCCGAAGCTTATGGGCACTTAGCCCGAATAGGCTAGATTGCACTAT